>JASDQU010308113.1:9072-36050 GCA_032191745.1 Picea mariana | reverse complement strand
TGGGTGAATGCATGAAGTTGGAGGACAATAAAGGTGGCAACAAGGTGAGCAGGAATGCACGCATTCCTAATGTGAGAGGTTCGAAAAACATTGAACCTCCACTTAGCATGCCACATGGGCGCGTTCGCAGGAATGCACACACGTTCCTTTCGTTCCCTTTTAAGGGCCCGGGGGCACACTTTGTGTTCATTTGGACCACACCATGCCTCACATTTTAAGACTCACTGAGCAAATTGAAGAAGGAGAGAGGTCTGCAACCATCCATTAGTAACCAAGCAAGGAAGCAATAGATCTACAAGCAAGAGTTATTGTTAGTAAGTAACCAACCACCATTCTTTTGTCATCTAGGTGAATATCGATGGCCACCCAACTCTTACAACTCGCTCACATACAATTGTCATCTTGGTAGTTTCTTTCTATCTTTTCGGGTCCCAAACTTCCAGGGTCATTTTGAGGCCCTAAACAACATTTTTTGGGCTTGCCAAAGTCACATTGTAGACATAGATAGAGTGTGATGGTAAACTGTGTAGTCCTCAAATAGACCTTTCAAACGGGCTATTGTGCACCTAAAACAAAGATCGTATGCAAAAGTTATGACCCAGGGAAGTTGATGTACCAATTTACCCCATCGGGGCCGACATGAATTTTGGCACTTCATAGCATAGGGTTAGGTTTTTGGATGTCTAGGGTTTTTTTATTACTTCTTGATGCTAAAAAGGCCTAGAGGCTTCATTGTAATGTGCTCAGGAGAATGCGTATAGCCACCACATCTCTTCTTCAAGATTATCTACCACCATTCGAGCTAGATTGTTTCATTCTGCATTTTACAGTTTCAACATTTTTATTTATTAAATATAAGTTAAGCTTCATTGTATCTATGTTATTTTTCTATGTGATGCAGACCCCCCTTGCCCTCGGGCAGAGATCCGCACAGGATCTTCACTAAAACCACGCCAAGGGTTAATCCAACCCTTTGTCTAAGCCACAAAGGACTTCGAGTTTCGGGAGTTGGAGAGTCCTGATGTATTTCCACAGCTCTTGGCAAATGTCGAAATGGGAAACGTCAATGAAGGTTGACTGCTCCAACGCGATGAGCACATGCCACCTATTACCCACTAGTTTCGGCTTTTGGGACTTTGTGTGAACAACCAACAGTCGTTCCTCTTCCCTTATGATTCCCCGAACTCTGAAATGCCGGAATGCCGAAATGGGTTCAACGTCCCATGGAATGCAAGATCGATGGCCTTTCGGGATTTTCACCGAAGCTTGATCCCTCCTTTGACTTTCGTCGCACGTATCCTCTGACTAATACTTGGGACCCACTTTTCGGTGTTTCTCTCTTCGCGATTTTGGGAGTTGTGTTGACCATGCAACTCCACTTCTTGAGTCCCGAAACCCTGAAACCTGATTGGTACCCAACGGCTATTGTCCCTCAACCTTTTCGGGAATTTTTCCTTTCCCTCTTCGGGATTTCGCGAACTCGAAGTTTGAAACTCTCGATTCCAAAGTCACTGCCTCCTCTACTTCCCGAACCCCGAAAAGCCGAAATGCCAAAATTCCACTCCAAAGACATGCTGCGTTTCACAACTTTCGGATTTTCAATGCAAAGGGCCCTAGCTCCTTATCATCGAAATTTCCGGAATGCCGAACCCCGAAATACCGAAATGTTGAAATTTCACACTTGAAAATCCCTTTCGCGATTCAAGAATTAGAGTGACCAAGGATTTTGTTCTGCACTCCGAACTTACGAATCCCGAATCCCCTAAGTGATCTATCTGCTAAAAATAACCACGATCAACTGTCCACGTTGATTCTTGATATCAGGGTGGTGGGTTCTTCCAACTCCTAACCACCTTACAACTCCTCTAGATCCTACGGTCCTCGCGATTTCGCAAGTTCTCCATGGAGAATTCTGACCACCAGATGCACTCCTCAATGATTTCTATCCAAATGACTTGGTGTTCTCCCTCCTGAACTTGACTTCTATGAGACGATTTTGGTCTCCGTCTCCCTTTGAAAACTTCAAAGGTGTTATCCTTTCTGAGCTTTCACTTATAAACTCAAGCTTTCCAAAAGGATCCTTGCTTGCACTCCTTGCGACAAATCTTCAAATAACCTCTGGTTATTTGAGTCTCCGACCCTATGCACTCTTTGCAACAAAAATCTCTCAATCTTCTTTTTGGATTTATAAAATCCAAGGCTTCAATTGGCCTGCGCACACCTTGCACAACTCTATGCTTCACCTGCACTTCAGCTGGTATGAGAACAACAGTATCTCTCCTGAACTTTATGAGATAAAACTCAGACCCTCGTCAACGCACACCTTGCAGACGTTCACTGCACTCCTTGCAGGAATTCTCAAGAAGAGAAACAATTGAAACTCATTCTTCTCCTCTCTCAGACTTCATACATTCAACATGAAATCATACACACAATGCAACATTGAAACCAATGCATAACAGAGAAACAAATCAATTGTAATCATACCATTCAACAAATGTAAATAGTAAGCATCATAACACCATGAAAATTGAGTCAAAGCTTCATATATTAACTCAAGTGCTCCTGTACATGGGTTCTTCTCTATAGCTCTCTACTTCAGCTTTACAACTTATGAATTATGAATGATCATAAAAAATTCATGTTCAATTGATACAAGGGTGAGGGTGTCTATATCTGTTTTCCCTCCTATACTTCTAAACTGTCTAATCTATTAAATTAAATCTACCTACTTGCATTCATTACGCATAAATGCCTCTACATTCTATAGATGAGAGCAACGCTCAAGATCTGTTTACAATATCTAGATATAAATGTAAGTACGCTTCCCTTGGCTATTACATTAATGTCCATTCATTAATCTCAAAACACTTCAAAATGTGTGCTGGTGCTTTTCCAACTGTCTCCCGCTTTTACGTTGCTTGCTTGGCTGGTTGCTTACGATGCTCCTGCATCATACTCCCTCGCTTGAAAATTTTCATGCACTCTTGTTCATGAGCTCTTGCACGGTTTGTCCATGCCTATGAACTGCTACTTCATCTTTCCAACTGGCATCTTCAACTAGATGTCCTTTCCACTTGACCAAGTATTCAAAATACTCTTTCCTCCTGGTCTTTTTGCTAATCCTTTTGTCAATTATGCCTTCCATCTGTGGCTTTTCAGCTACAGGCATTTGTTTTGTTCATTGAACCTCTTTTTGTTCCTCCTCTGCTCTTGCTTCTTCAGCTCTGTAAGGGTACAAATCTGCAACATTGAATATTGGTGAGATTCCAACCCCATCGGGTTATTCAATCTCATATGCGTTTGCCCCAAATTTCCTTATGACCTTGCACAGTCCAATCTTTTTCATCTTCAACTTATTATACCTTCCCCTTGGGAACCTTTCCTTCCTCAGATGCACAAGAATCAGATCACCAACTTCAAATTGAAGTTCTCGCCTGTGTTGATCTGCTCTCCGCTTGTATTCTTGACTTGAACTCTATAATCACTCCTTAATTTGGCTGTGAAGCTCCTTCATTCCTTCTGCAAAGTCCTCTGCACTAACACTCCTAAATTCATTTTTTTTTGAATCTTTCAATTCAGAAACTCTCCTTGGCTGCATTCCATATACAATCTGGAATGGACTCTGGACTATGCTTCTATTGAGTGAATCATTGTAAGCGAATTCCACCTGTAGCAGAATGTGATCCCATTGACTGTGGTGTTCAGTCACTAGGCTTCTTAACAAATCTCCCAAGCTCCTATTCACGACTTCTGTCTGTCCATCCGTCTGAGGATGATATGCTGAGCTAAAAGACAAACTTGTCCCTAACTTCTTCCATAAGGTCCTCCAGAAATGTCCTACAAACTTGGTATCTCAATCAGAAACGATACTCCTTGGAAAACCGTGAAGTCTGATGACTTTCTTGAAAAACAGGTTTGCAATATGAGTTGTGTCGTTGGTTTTCTAGCATGGTATGAAATGTGCCATTTTTGAAAATTTGTCAACTACCACAAAGATTGAATCATATCCTCTTTGTGTCCTTGGTAGTCCCAATATGAAATCCATGCTCACTACGTCCCACGACCTTTCAGGTATGGGTAATGGTTGGTATAACCCTGTATTCTGCCTTTTTTCCTTCGTGTGGTGGCAAATTCTGAACCTCTCCACAAATTTTCTAACATCTGTTCTCATCCCTGGCCAAAAATATGAGCCATTCAACTTTGAGAATGTCTTGTCATGATTGAAATGTCCAGCCAATCCTCCACTGTGTTTTTCCTTCAGCAAATTCTCCCTCATGGAGCATTTTGGAATACATAGTTGATTTCCCCTGAACAATAATCCATTCTGGATCATGTATTCAGTCCATTGGCTTCTGTCCCTGAGAATTGGATTCTCAGATGCCTCATATGCCTCTTTAAAATCTAGTTCATCCCTATACATTTCTTTGAGGTTATCAAAACCCAAAGTCTTGACTCTGAATTCCTGCATAAGCAAACATTTCCTGCTCAAAGCATCAACAACTTTGTTAGCAGTGCCAGAAATATGCCTAATCACAAAAGTAAAATTTTGCATGTATTCAACCCATTTAGCATGTTTTTGGTTCAACTTCTCATGTCAAGTCACGAATTCTAAAGCGTGATTATCATTGTACAAAACAAACTCCTTGAGAACCAAATAGTGTCTCCATTTCTTCAATGCTTGTATGATGACATATGATTCTTTGTCATATGTGGAGTACTTAATCTTTGCTTCATTTAGTTTTTTTCTGAAATATGCGATCGGCCTATCATCTTGTCTCAAGACCTCTCCAATTGCAAATCCACTCGCGTCACACCTGACCTGGAATGTCTTGCTAAAATCTGGAAAAACCAAAATTGGTTGCTCAGTGATCTTCTTCTTTAGTAGGTTGAAACTCTTCTCTACTTCCTCCGTCCAGTGAAAAGATTTATGTCTCTTCTTCACCGTATCCATCATCAGTGAGTTAATTCCACTAAAGTTTCAGATGAATTTCCTATAGAAGCTAGCCAAACCATGGAAGCTTCGAACTTAAGTCCCATGGACTCAAGCTTTCTCGAATCAATCCTTTGTCCATTAAGTCCATAACCTGTCTCTTAAATTCTTCATTTTCCTGCGGCGTCAACCTATACGCTGCTTTGTTTGACAAACTGGCTCCAGGTATAAGATCGATATGATGACTTATACTCATGATAGGTGGCAGTGAACAAGGTAGTTTGTCCACTACTATATCAACAAACTCTCCCAACAACTCCTGGATTTCTTCTGGTAATCATCTATTCTCGTACTGGTCAAAACAATTCTGGGCTTCCTAACCACAATAAATTGTGTGTCTTCCTTCTTCTTAACCTCATTAAGAAGTTCCTTCCCACTCATGATAAGTACAGTGTTGCTCATTTATTTTTTCACCTCTTTATCCTTAATCGGCAACAACATGTGAGTCCTACCATTTTTCTCCAGAGTGTACATGTTCTTTCTCCCATCATGAATTATGTTTCTGTCATATTTCCATGGTCTACCCAACAATAGATGACAAACATCCATGGGAATGACATCACATAATATTTCATCTTTATATCCTCCTATTTTAAATTCAACTAAACATTGTTTAGTGACATTTACTTGATGTCCTTTTTGTAGCCACGAAACTCTGTATGGGCTTGGATGTACTACAGTCTCCAGCTCCAGCTTTTCTACCATCTCTGTAGATACGAGATTATCTTTGCTACCACTGTCCACTATGACCTTGCATACCTTGTCCTTAGTTATGCAAGCAGTCCAAAACATAATGTTTCTTTGGGCTAGGTTCTCTGCCTCCTTCTCTGGGTTCAAGAGAACTTTCCTCATCATCAAATATCTTCTGCCCTCAGCGTCTTCTGCCTCAACATTCCGTTCTTGAGCTTCGGCAAAGTGAGTTTCACCACCATATTTCTTTTTATCTGGACACACATAGGATTTATGTCCAATTTTTCCACAGACGAAGCATTTCACTTCACCTCCTCTGCCTCTTCCTCTTCCTCTAGCTTGAGGAAAAGTATTTCTATCAACATACTTCCTTCCCTGTGAGATTCCTCCTCTCTCAGGTTGAGTTTGAGGTTTCTTCCCCTCTTCTTTAGGTTTCTGAGTTTTGTCTTGGGCAATTGTTTTGCCTTTTACTTGACTTCTACCTCGACCTCTTTGACCTTGCTTCCGCTCAGCTTCTCTTCAGCTTTCAGAGCTATCTGATAAGCATCTTCCACATTTGGAATGGTTACCATGCTCATCTCATCTTGAATGTCATATCACATACCATTCATGTACCTGGCAACTTTTTCATCATTGCTTTCTCGATGACCTACTCTGATGTTTATCCTGTAGAATTCTTCAGTGTATTCTTTCACTGACATCAGCTTCTGTCTCAAATTATGCATCCTCTGAAACAGAGTGATTTGATAATCCCTAGGTATAAATTTGGCTTTCATCTTTGCAACCATTCTATCCTAGCTTTTGATTTTCTGCTTGCCCTTGCAGCGTCTATCAGCCTGCAGTTTATCCCACCATAGTGTTGCATGTCCTTTAAGTCTAGTAACGACATGTTTGACTTTCTTATCTTCCTCGACATCCTCATAGTCAAAGTATTTGTCTAGAGCTCTAATCTAGTCTAGAAGTTCTTCAACATCTAAGTTTCCCTCATACATGGGAATGTCCATTTTTACTCTGGCACCTATCCTTGCAACAACCTTGAATAGGAATTCGTCTACAACATCTTCTATTGCAACTTCTTCTCCTTCTTTTCCAGCTTCATTTTCACTTTCAGCCTCACTGATATCCCCAACGTTGACTGTGTGCCTCTATGTTGTCTCCATAGCATCAATTTTGGCACGTAACTCACACATTTCTCTTTCCACTACTAGATAGGGCATTGGCCTATATCTTCTTCTCGGTGGCATGGATGATTTTTTTTTTCTTTTCTCTCTGCTACAGAAAGAAAAGAATTTGTTCAGGGCTCTGATACCACTTCTGGTGCGTATCAAACTACTTCTTTTCCTCTAGCTCCCTTTGTCTGAAATATACAGACAAAATCAAGCTCTGATACCGCTTGACGCAGACCCCCCTTTCCCTCGAGATAAGATCTGCGCAGGATATTCACTAAAACCACGCCAAGGGTTAATCCAACCCTTTGTCTAAGCTACAAAGGACTTCGGGTTTCGGGAGTTGGAGAGTCCCGATGTATTTCCACAGCTCTTGGCAAATGCCGAAATGCAAAACATCAACGAAGGTTGATTGCTCCAATGCGAAGAGCACATGCCACTTGTTACCCACTAGTTTCGGTTTTTGAGACTTTGAGTGAACAACCAACAGTCGTTCCTCTTCCCTTATGATTCCCCAAACTATGAAATGTCGGAATTCCAAAATGGGCTCAACGTCCCATGGAATGCGAGATCAATGGCCATTTTGGATTTTGCGAACCGGGAGTTTGAAACTCTCGATTCCAAAGTCACTACCTCCTCTACTTCCAGAACCCTGGAAAACCAAAATGCTGAAATTCCACTCCAAAGACATGACGCGTTTCGTAATTTCGAGATTTTCAATTGAAAGGGCCCCGACTCCTTGTCATTAGAATTTTTGGAATGCCGAACCTTGAAATACCGAAATGCCAAAATTTCACACCTGAAAATCCCTTTCGTGATTCGGGAATTAGAGTGACCAAGGATTTTGTTCTGCACTCAGAACTTACAAATCTCGAATCCCCTAAGTGATCTGTCGACTCAAACTGGCCACAATCAACAGTCCACGTTGATTCTTGATATCAGGGTGGTGGGTTCGTTCAACTCCTAACCACCTTATAGCTCCTCTGAATCCTCCAGTCCTCGCGATTTCGTGAGTTCTGCACGGAGAATTATGACCACCAGATGCACTTCTCAATGACTTTTGTCCAAATGACTCAGTGTTCTCCCTCCTGAACTTGACTTCTATGAGACGATTTCAGTCTCCATCTCCCTTTGAACACTTCAAAGATGTTATCCTTCCTGAGATTTCACTTGTAAACTCAAGCTTCCCAAAAGGATCCCTACTCGCACTCCTTGCAGTAAATCTTCAAATAACCTCTGGTTATTTGAATCTCCGACCCTGTGCACTCTTTGCAATAGAAATCTCTCAATCTTCTTTCTGGATTTATAAAATCCAAGGCTTCAATTGGCCTACACACACCTTGCATGGCTCTGTGCTTCACTTGCACTTCAACTGGTATGAGAACAATGGTATCTCTCCTGAGCTTTTTGAGATAAAACTCAGACCCTCATCAACGCACACCTTACAGACGTTCACTGCACTCCTTGCAGAAATTCTCAGGAAGAGAAACAATTGAAACTCATTCTTCTCCTCTCTTAGACTTCATACATTCAACATGAAATCATACACACAATGTAGCATTTAAAACAATGCATAACAGAGAAACAAATCAATTGTAATCATACCATTCAACAAATGTAAACAGTAAGCATCATAACACCATGAAAATTGAGTCAAAGTTTCATATATTAACTCAAGTGCTCTTGTACATGGGTTCTTCTCTACATCTCTCTGCTTCAGCTCTATATCTTATGAATTCTGAATGATCATAAAAAACTCTTGTTCCAATGATACAAGGGTGAGGGTGTATATATTTGTTTTCCCTCCTATACTTCTAAACTGTCTAGTCTATTAAATTAAATCTACCTACTTGCATTCATTACACATAAATGCCTCTACATTCTATAGATGAGAGCAACACTCAAGATCTGTTTACAATATCTAGATATAAATGTAAATATGCTTCCCTTGGCTATTACATTAATGTCCATTCATTAATCTCAAAACACTTCAAAATGTGCGCTGGTGCTTTTTCAGTTGTCTCCCGCTTTTACGTTGCTTGCTTGGCTGACTGCTTATGATGCTCCTGCATCACTATGTATATATATGTTAATGTTATAGATATGTGTTTCATTTCATTCTGCTCATAAATATGGATCAGTGGTATCATAGCGATTTTATATTCATTTGTTTCTCTGTGCATGTCCCCAAAGAGGTCAAGGTATAAGCAGTTGGGACTCGAAGTAGTTGAGCCTTTGCAGGATTGGCCTCGCCAAACCCAATGAGTGCCCATGGGGGAAGAAAAGAGAGACAACAAGGCAGGAGATCCATTTAAATTGTTTCTTGAGGAAGCTCTCGCGCGACAAAGGAATGCGATGATGGATAATTTTGCACAAATCCTTTGACCACTACCAACAAGTGACACATCTTCCTCGAGCAAAGGCACCACCCCCTTCAAGGTACATATTAGTTTTGATATTCCTATATTTGAAGTTCAAATAGATGTATATGTTGCAGACAAATGGTTAAACCTTCTAGAAGGGTATTTTGTTTCCATAACTTTTTCAATAGAGAAAAGATTACATTTGCACTCCTTAAGGTTGTCCCCCATGTCAAAGATTGGTGGGAGACTTTTTGTGAGAAAAATGAAACAAAGGGATCTACATTATTTGTAATCACACTCAATTGGGGTTCTTTTAGGGATGCTATTAAGGAACAATACTACCCTATTGGAAGCTATGACGGCTTATATACAAGATGGACCACACTACGGCAGGAAAGGTGCCAAACGGTGCTAGATTTCACCAATGTTTTCCATACTTTGTGCACTAAGCTAGGTATCAAACACTCTGAGTGAAATCTGGTGCTCAAGTACCATGAAATTCTGCATATATACATCCATAAAAAAATGTAGTTTTTGGACATCTCGTCCTTGGGTGTGACCTATTGATATGATGTTGAAATCGAATAGAATATTAAGAATAAGACATGACAGTTTGGTTATGTGAACCCCTCACAACAAAAGCAGGGTAAAGGCAGCCCCAACCTGTAGAAAAAAGGGCAGAGAAAGGATGGCTAGCCTCAAGATAACCAATCTAAATCTCAAACAAATAAGGACAATGGGAAGAAAAATAAATACACTAGGAAGTGGTGCGAGTTCCATAAGAGCCTCTAGCATAACACTGTTGAATTATGCTCAAAGAAGTCATTGGTGGCCGAGGTGAAAGCCTATGAATCAGATGCGGGCTTCGAATATAAGTCAGAACCAGAAAAAGGGAGATGTATCATTGACATAGAACGCAGTTCCATCATTGCTACCACTAAGGTCCAACCAGGTGAACCTGATGAACCAAAGGAAGGTGAGCACCTCTTTTATTCACAGATGTGGGTGAAGAGAACTTTTTTGCAGTTCATCGTTGATAGTGGTAGCCAAAATAACCTCATCTCAATGGTTGACTTTGCCAACAACACCACACCCATAGTCCTACACCATCAGATGGCAACGCCAAGGGATCGATCTCCACATCAAACAACATTGTCATCCGCCCTATGACATCAAGCCATTCAAAGGTGAGGTATTGGGTGATGTCGGCCCCATTAAAGTTTTTGATGTTCTTTTGGGCCAACCTTATTTATGGAAACATCATGTTGTATATGATTCTAGACATCATAGTGTTATTATTACTTTGGCCAGGAAATTGTACATGATACCCAAGGTAGTCCCACCTACTTCCATTTCCTTGATCTATGACAAATAATGCAAGAAGGTCATCTCTCAAACCGAGAAGTTTGTCTTCTTCATGATTCACACTCAAAATGAGCGAAAGGTTGCAACCACATCCATGGCCTCTGCAGTAGGTCTCTCCACACAACAAAAGCAAGTGGATAAGGTCATGGAAGAATACAAAGAAATCTTATCTTCACCCACTGGGGTACCTCTGCACTGTCAGGTCAAGAACTCAATTGATCTGACCCCTAGTGCACCACTACCTAATGGGCGAGTCTATCATTGCTCTCTGTCAAAAAATGAGGAAATCAAGCGCCAAATCCAAGAGATGCTCAAAAAAGGGCACATCTGACCAAGCTCATCACCTTGTGGAAGCCCAATCGTGTTAGTGCAGATGAAATATGGGACCTTGTGACTTTGCATTGATTATCGGGCCCTAAATAAAATCATAGTTAGGAACCGGTACCCAATTCCTTGAATTGATAATCTCCTTTACCAGCTCAAGGGGCCCAAATACTCTAGTAATATTGATCTGAAGTTCGACTACCACCAGGTCCCAATAGAGCATACTGATGTATGGAAGACTACCTTCAATTCTAAAGAAGGTCTTTTTGAATGGTTGGGCATGCCCTTTGGCTTGAAAAATGCCCCAACAATTTTCATGAGGATGATGGACGATATCTTGTGACCTTTCACCAATTCTTTTTTGGTGGTGTATTTGGATGGCATCCTCATCTTCAACAAGAGTTGGGCATAACACGTGCATCATATTCAACAGGTTCTTCACACTCCGCAACAACACAAGCTATATGAAAATTTGGAAAAATTCTCCTTCGGCATGAACATGGTCCAATACCCAGGATACATTATTTATGATCATGGGCTGCATGTCGACCCAACCAAGATCCAGGTCATTTGTGACTAGCTAGCCCCAACCACACTCACTGAGCTTTAAATCTTCTTAGGCCTTTCCAATTTCTATTGCAGGTTTATGTTGGGATCCTCCCACATTGCATGGGCCCTTAGCCAAGTGACCATGGGTGGTGGCAAGGAAAAATTCATGTGGGTCCAGTCGCAACATAAAGCATTTGATGATTTGAAGCAGTGATTGTGCTCAACCCCGATGCTCTCATTACCTAACTTGAAGAAACCTTTTGAGATTGAGACATATGCTTTAGATTATGTTGTGGGTGAAGTTATCACTCAACATGGAGATCACGTGGCCTATCATAGTGATATGATATCATATGCCATTCATAAGTACCCCACTTATGAAGAAGAAATGTACTCCATTTTACAATACTTCCGCTAGTGGAGGCATTACATTCTCAAGAAGGAGACAGTCATCCACATTGATTATAAGCCTCTGTAGTTCATGAAAACACAAGGAAAAATTCAGAATCACTGCCATCATAAGTGGTCCACATACTTGAACTAGTTCCATCTCAACATCAAGTATAGGACAGGGAGCAACAACTGCATCATTTACTACCTCAGTCGACCTCTAGTTGCAACACCAAACACACTTCTACACTCCTATAGACATGAGACCTCTGGGTGGCCTCAACTCTATGAGAGAGATCATGAATTCACCATTACCTCCCATATGTTGGACACAAACATAATTTTCAGTCATTTCCATCTTCAGGACAGGTTGTTGTGCCATCTAAACCATCTTCGTGTCCCATCAAGAGAGGGAGAGAAGATGATTTGAGAATCTCACTACAGTTGGGTGGAAGGACGCTTCGGTGTAGAAACGACATCGACAATGTTGTAGAAACATTTATATTGGCTGAAACTTTGAAAGGATGTAAACGAGTATACCAGGTCCTTCACGGCCTGCGCCACTGCCAAAGCTTCCATTAAGAAAAAAGGAATGTACACCCCTCTGTCTACTCCATATAGGCCCTAGGAATCCATCTCGATGGACTACATGTCAAGCCTTCCTTCAACCAAGAAAGGAAATGACTGTGTTTTCGTGGTAACTATTGATTGATTTTCCAAGATGGCGATTTTCGCCTCTTGCAAGAAGAGCATCACAACGGAGGCCACTACCAAGGTCTTATTCAAACGAGTGTGGGTACATTTTGGGATACCACAAACCATCATCTCAGATTGGGACATTCCATTCCTCATCACATTCTGGTCGAGCCTCTGGTCATGGTTGGACACCAATCTCACCAAATCCATAGTCTTCCACCCCCAAACGGATGGCCAAACTGAGGTCATTAATAGTATGAGCATGCATATCTTGTGCATGTACAATTCCAATCATCTCTGCACATGGGATCAGAGTCTCCCCTATGTTCAACACAGTCATAATAGAGCCATACATAGATCAACTGACCACAACCCATTTTAGGTGAGGTTAGGATTTCAACCATTGGGTCCCATGGATGTTTCACTACCCCTTGTATCCACATAGGTGGAATCATCCCATGCTCAAACTGAAGCCAAAAAATCCACCCAGTTCATTAAATGAATCCAACACATCCGCCAATAGGTTCAGGATATTTTGCAAAAGTCCAATGCCAAGTACAAGAAGCACCATGATCAACACTGAGTGCCCCAACAATTTTTAGGTGGGATATAAATTTTGGTGGCATTTGTATAAAGAAAACCTTATAGGACCTCATAGGAAGCTTTTTTGACTCCAATATGGACCTTAAACTATCACCAAGGTTGTGGGTGACAATGCATTTGAGCTCAACATTCCCCCCTTCCTTGGCTTGCACCTAGTGTTTAATGTGGACCTCCTTCGACCATATTTTCCACCATTAATGGACACCTCAGAGATAACAAAACAATTGAAACTAAAAGAGCTCAACCCTGAGTGCATTGAATAGGAACCCACTAATCATATTGTGGAAACATAGGTCAAGGGAACTCACCAATAGAAACTTCAATTTTATCGTGTTGTCAAAGCGGGGCAACTCCTGCACCAAGGTAAGTGGCTCACCCAGGGCCGAATTCAATAGAAATTTTCTCATTTGATGGGGGGAATCAATGTAATGGAGACCATTTATTCCTAAGTGGGGAGGATTGATCCAGGTGGATATTGGTGGCCACCCACCTCTTTCAACTAGCTCACATACAATTGTCATCTTGGCAATTTGTTTCTAGCTTTTCGGTTCCCAAACTTTTGAGGTTTTTTTGAGTCCCTAGACAACGTTTTTTGGGCTCACCACAGTCACACTGTAGATAGTGTCAAAGTGTGACAAAAAAATGTGTATTCCTCATATAGACCTTTTCAATGGGATATAGTGTGCCTAAAACATAGATCGTATGCAAAATTTACAACCCTAGGAATTTGGTGTACCAACCAGGGATGATTTTAGGGGATAAATTTCGCTCATGTGCTAATTTTCCATGGTTTTTCCCAAAAACATATTATCTATTCTAAAAATGACTCACCCAAATTCTACAGGATAAAAAAAATTTACCTTAAAAATCGCCAAAATTTTATACAAACTATATCAAATCCTTAGAAATTAGAATATTTTTACAAAAATATTGCCAAACATTTTATAGTTGGAATATGAAGGATTAGTAACATTCGCCAAGGTTTCTACATTTTAAAATAAATTTCCATTCTTAAAATCATCCCTAGTACCAACTTACCCCATCGGGGCCCACATGACTTTTGGAGCTTCATCTCCTAGGGTTAGGTTTTTTTTATGTCTAGGGTTTTCTGATTATTTATTGATTCTCGAAATTCATGGAGGCCTCATTGTAATGTTCTCATGTGAGTGTGCATAACCACCGCATCTCTTCTCAGAGATTAGCTACCACCATTAGAGCTAGATTGTTTCATTCTGCATTTTACAATTTCAACATATTTCTTTATTGAATAGAAGTTAATTTTAACTATATATCTGTTACTGTTATATGTATATCTATGTTAGTGTTATATATCTATGTTTCATTTCATTCTACTCATAAATCTGGATCATTCTGACTCTTTACTTGTAATTATAAATGCTAGTGATTCACATGGTGAGGTGCTAGGTTTGAGTTTGCTAGTGGTAAGCAGTTTTTGAATCTGTATGTTGATAAGTAAGTGGGTGTGTTGGGAAGGGAGGAATTACACAATAAATTAATTTCATTTTAGATATGATGTGGATGGAGGAATCCTTGGGGTTTAGTAAAAATATCATTATAATATATGAGAAGAGGTGTAAGAGAGTTTGGATATTGAGTTGTTTGATTAGGTTTGGCCTCATAGATGACACAAATTTGTAAGAATTTATGGAATGTCGGTTCACAAACAATGTCATTGTAGAAGAGAGGTGCTATTTTAGGTGTGGCTAAGGAATGAAAGTGATATTTGTGGCTATCTTTAGTGAGGGTGTTAGATTTCATGAGAGAGACATATTGAATGATGTAGATAAAACTAGTATGTCTTACCCAATATCAATTTTGCAAAATCTAGGGGGGTGGCATTATAGAGAATAGTGTCATGGAGTTGGGGATTCATATAAAATTATAACTTCAAATTTCTAAGAAATAAACAAGGATTGGCAACCTTCGTTTACGGATCCTAAGTGGTAATGGTTGGGGTGAGGAGTGAATGGAAGAGTCAACTCTATCTAACTAAACATTTGATAAAAAAAATATGCATGCAACTATGTACAAATGAAGTATGAATAAAGTGTATTGATAATAAGCACATCTTATATTTAAGCGCATCTCATATTTAATCCCTAACCCCTATCCTTGCATGGGAGGCCAATACCACATTGGTCTTACAAGGGCCTTTGCATGACCTTATAAGAAAGGTAGTATATTTATAAGTAAAGTTTAATAGAGAAGGAAATACAATTGCATAAGAACATATTATAAATTATGAATGTAGGCTACAATCACTCAAGATTCTTCCCAATGATGTTGTTTGTAGGTTGTTTCCACTAACCTTTGAAGAAGAAGAAACTTGTGGAATTGGTATAAGATTTTAACACTGGCTCAGAGACAAGTCACGTATGTATTTGTTATTATTTTATTATTTTCTTAATTTCTTAAACTATGTATTTCCATTTTTTTGTAATTTTATTTTAATTAAAAAAACCGACATTATTTATATGAACTCCTTTATTAAATTGCAGCAAAAAAATCAAGATGGAACCTGGAGACAATCAAAACCCCACAAAAGCACACGAAGGTGCAAAAAATACCAACCCACCACAACCACCAAACATAAACACAATTTGATGAAGTGTTGACCATTTTGATATCAATTGTCCATGAATTAAGGGGTTCAAGAGAGCCTAGTTGATTTCCATTGGCCACTTCATTGGATTCCATTGTATTGACCATTGTAAGTGCCCAAGGGAAATTAAATATTAATTTTTAATACAGGGATATGATGTTTTGGTATTACCGGAATGGACTCGATAAAAACCAATTCAAAGATTTGAATATTTCAAAACAAGATTTGACATCTCCATTTATTGATAATAGATTTGGACTACAACCACCTGTCAATAAGAAACATATTTGTATGGATTGGTGCATCCACCCTCAATTTAGTGATAATTAGATGGATATATGGTTCATGGTGTTTGACAATCCTCCCTGCAATAACAAGGAGGTGCCTCTATATTTCTTGAGGAAATTATGGGATAAATTTATTTTGGGTCACTATGTCAACTACTTTGAAATTGGTGATTTCAAGGGGGTGGGTTGAGAGTCCACAAAACACATAGAACATGCTAATATTGACCCTATGTTAGGTCCTCGTTCTCTTAGGTGAAGGCCTTGTTGGAAATAATGAGAGGGGGGTGAATCAGTATTTAGAGAAATTAGTATTTTTGAAATTGTACTTCAATCATGTCATGTATTGAATTTATATCCAATCAACAACGAAGACTATCCAATGAACGATGAAGAATATTATAAGAGATACACCAATACCCCATGCATAGTATATAAGAAGTAATCATGTATTATTGTTCAAAGGAAGTAATGACTTCCAAAGGTAGCTACAACTGCCAAAGATAAAGGGAGGGCTAAAACTCCAAAAGGAAGATACAATACTCCAATATCAAGAGAGGGTTGACCTCTCCATCCTTTCCCCTTCATTCCACCCAAGAATATATGAGAGATAATAAAAATTTACATTAAATTATCACCATCAACCAACCATCACATAGAACCTGATAATGCTTCCCGAGACTTCTTCAAATTATGAAATTATTCACTTCTTGGAATAATATGATCCTGTAGATAATGTTACTCAATTTATTCTCTGAAAATCTTCCAAGTTTCTCTCCTTGAATCCTCCCAGAAAAGGAGTTATAGAGAAAATGGTAGACCTTATTCAATTCTGGTTTATTCATGAGAGCGAACTTGTACAGAATACCCCTCGCTCAATGTTTAACATCAAATTCTGAAATTCGTACAAAGGAAAATAGAGCCCGTACCCATTCCCATGCAATTGGTCTCACTTCATTTGGATTCTCTATGAATACTTTATGACTGTTTTACCCAGAACACATGTCTATGACTAGCTTCAAGAATAGTCAAAACCCTATCTTCCATAGAGTGTATCTCCACCATTATAGTGAATAAATCACTGAAATTTTTACCACATGTACCTATATATGTCTTCTCAATATCCTCCAAATTTCACCATCTGAATCATTCTAGAAAAAAGGTTATAGCGAAAATGGTAAGATGACCTATAAATAACATACCTTGGAACACATCACCAAAATACTTCATCCTCCCTTGAAATTCAGCTTTCTTTACTTCAGATTTCCTCATAAATTCGAATTATATCTCCTTGTTCATTAATAAACTTGTGTTTGTTGAAAAATGAATGTATAATTAGATGCATTTATACCCTTTATGTCACTTCCTTTTAACATTAGAGCCGACATGTAGTTTTTGCTTCAATTCACATTGTCATCTTCAAAAATTCATTTCTCCTCAATCGTGAGGATCCACGTGATGCGCCACATAATACCAGAAGTGACATGACTTATACTATCCATCCATGGGTGTTGTATCTTCATGTCTATCTATTTCGATCAACTGTGGGGTCCAAAAGCCAATGGCTAGGGTTGACATCAATGACAACAACCAATATTCCAACAATCTCCCCCTTTGTCATTGATGGAAACACTCATGCTCCCCCTATCACCGTGATCCCAATTTCTCTCCCCCTTTGACATAAATGGAAAAGGGTGGGGCTTCTCCCCTAAGTTCAATGACATAATATGACCTTCTTCTTTGGGGTTGCTCCCCCTAAACATGTGGCACTCAATAATAATTCATCCTTATTTTTGGTCTTTGGGACTTTTTCTTCCTTGGAATCCTTTTGTGTGGCTTATGTATTCTCTCTGTTCTTAATTTCTAGGATGTATATGTTGTTCGGTCTTCTTGTTGCAATTGCAACCAATATTTTGATTTCGTTTCTCTGATTTTACATTTTCGGGAGTCAAACGTAAGAGTGTATTCTTGATCACATATTTTTCTAACACTGAGGAGATTATGCTTCAGATCTTCAACCAATATGACTTTTCCTACTTTTACATTTTCACTTCCAAGATTTACAATTCCTTTTCCAAGTATTTTGGTAGATGAGTCATCTTCAAATGCAACATTTCCACCCTTTTTCTTCAAGATGACAATTTTTCTTTGATCTTTGGTCATATGAGATGAGCACCCACTGTCTATGAACCATTCATATTCTTCTTTTCATTCTTTAGCAACCAATGCTATTCGAAAGTTTTCATTGTGTGTAATTTCTTTCCTTTTCCATGTTGTAGTTGGTATAGGGGCATTTGGCATAGGATTATCTTCCTTCATCTCTCTGCAATCTCGTGCTTTGTGACCAAGATTATTGCACTTGTAGCATACAATATTTTGATCCATTAATGGGTCAAATGGATTATAATTTTTGTTGACAGGTCTACAAACATTTAAATATCTACTATTTACACCATTCATGTAGTTTCTGTAGCTATTACTTTCATTTATTCTACAATTTATTTCCTTGTGTCCAAAATTTCCACAAGTATAATAATGTCCAAGAAAGAAATTTTGATACTTGGGAGTAAGTGATATTCTTTGTGGTGTGGTCCATTTGGGTTCACGATCTATTATTCTATAGTTTTCTTCATAATGATTTCTTTCATACCTGATGGGAGAGGATCGTATTGATGTCTCATTCCTTCTAAATTCTAGTCTTATATCTTGTTGTTCAACTTGCTCTGGAGTGTTGGTTTCATCATTTTCATCTTCCTTCTCTTGTTTTGTTGTCTTCAAACTGTCATTGTATCATAGTCCCGTCTTGTCGTTTGGACATCTTTGATTGCTAAGTATCTCATCTAATTTTTCAGTGATTTTTTTGAACTTCTTCAACTTTTCTATTGTAAATAGTAGATCCCCTTTTGTGTGATCCAATTCTACTTTCAATTTCTCATAATCTTCTAATTTTTCCTTCAATATATCAATGGTGCTTTCAATCTTGTAATTCTCTTCTTCACAACTACTCAATTCACCTTTTAGTATTATGTTTGTGTTTCTAAGCTTTCTATTTTCAGTTACAACATGCTTCAACTTTTCAAGATTCTCATCTTCTTGTTCACTCTCTACATTGTCTTTGTATCCCCAAAAGGAATCAAGGTTGGTTTCTTCATCTAAAGCTTCTTCAGAAATGATTTCTTCTTCTTTAGAACTCTTGTGATCATCATCCTTGGTTTATTGGGTTAGGAAGAGGACTTCTCCTCCATCATTATCTTCTTCATCACTCTCATCTGAGGAGATGTCATCATCCTTGGAGTAGAATCTCTTTTTATTGTTGAGACTTCTCTTTTTATAGTAGCATTTTTCAGAAATATGTCCTATTCTACCATAGTTAAAGCATTTGAGAGGAGACTTACATTTGTATATTCCAGTTCCCTTCTGGATCCTTCTTACGAAATTTTCTATTTCTTCATCAAGGTCATTAACCTTGTCTTTTGTCTTATTTATGGATTTAAAGGCTTCTTCATTGTTTAGTTGGTCATTTTTGTACCTGTTTTCATTTCATGTGCTATAAGAGACCCATGTAATTCATCGATTGTCATTTTGGTCAAGTCCCTGGTTTCTTCAATGGCGGAGACTTTAGCATCATACTTCAAGAGAAGTCATCTCAACACTTTTTGTACAACCAAGGATTCATTGAGCTCTTCACCTACTCCTCTGATAGCATTAAGAATTTCAGCAACTCTAATAAAATAGGTTGCAATATCTTTCTTTTCATCCATCTTCAAATTTTCAAATTCTTCTCTATATTGTTGAAGCTTGACCTTCTTAAATTTGGTATCACATTCATAAATACTCTTGAATTTGTTCCATACCTCTTTAGTAGTGTTGCAGCCCATCACTTTGCTAGAAATGGTTGGTGCCAATGCTCCTAGAATCACATGCCTGGATTTTGAATTACAACTCATAAGATTCTTCTCATTTAGATCGGTTGGAGAATTCTTTGGGATTACATAGCCATTTAAAACTCAGTACCAAATTTCTAATCCCAAATATGTTAGGTAAGTTTTCACTCTATCACTCTAGTATGCATAATTGATTCCATCAAATCGTTGAATCCCATTTTGAATGTGCTCATGGTCATCCATCTTTGCTCATGATTTTCCTTCCAGTGGTTAAACTGTTCTGAAGGAAACTTGCTCTGATACCAATTGTTGGAAATACTGAGAGGGGGGTGAATCAATGTTTAGAGCAATTAGTATTTTTGAACATGTACTTCAATAAGATCATGTATTCAATTTATATCCAATCAACAATGAATACTATCTAATGAACAATAGATAAGAATAGTATAAGAGATACACCAATACACCATGCACAGTATATAAGTAGTAATCATGTATTATTGTTCAAAGGAAGTAATGACTTCCAAAGGTAGCTACAGCTTCCAAAGATAAAGGGAGGGATAAACCTCCAAAATGAAGATACAATACTCCAATATCAAGAGAGGGTTTACCTCTCCATCCTTTCCCCTTCCTTCCATCCAAGAATATATGAGAGATAATAAAACTTTACATTAAATTATCACCATCAACCAACCATCACATAGAACCTGATAATGTTTCCTGAGACTTCTTCAACTTCCAAAATTCTTCAGTTATTGGAATAATATGATCCTGTAGATAATATTACTCAATTTATTCTCTAAAACTCCTCGAAGTTTCATGCTTGAATCCTCCCAGAAAAGGATTTATAGAGAAAATGGTAGACCTTATTCAATTCAGGTTTATTCATGAGAGCGAACTTGTACATAATGCCCCATGCTCAATATTTAACATCAGATTCTGAAATTTGTACACAAGAAACTAAAGCTCGTACCCATTCCAATGCAATTGGTATCACTTCATTTTGATTCTCTATGAACACTTTATGAGTATTTTACCCATAACACATGTTTATGACTAGCTTCAGGACTAGTCAAAAACCCTATCTTCCACAGAGTGTATCTACACCATTATAGAGAATAAATAGTTGAACATTTTACCACAAATACCTAGATATGTCTTCTCAATACCCTCTGAATTTCACCATTTCAATTGTTATAGAAACAATGTTATATCGAAAATGGTAAGATGACCTGTAAATAACATACCTTAGAACACCTCACCAAAAGACTTCATCCTCCCTTGAAATTCGGCCTTCTTCACTTCAGATTTCCTCAGAAATTCGACTTATATCTCCTTGTTCATTAATAAACTTGTGTGTGTTGAAAAATGAATGTATAATGAGATGTATTTATACCCTTTATGT
This sequence comes from Picea mariana, assembly GCA_032191745.1. Taxonomy (NCBI): domain Eukaryota; kingdom Viridiplantae; phylum Streptophyta; class Pinopsida; order Pinales; family Pinaceae; genus Picea; species Picea mariana. Next base: position 14,715 of record JASDQU010308113.1, on the reverse strand, counting down.
CACTTCCTTTTAACATTAGGGCCGACATGTAGTTTCTTCTTCAATTCACATTGTCATCTTCAAAAATTCATTTCTCCTCAATCGTGAGGATCCACGTGACATGCCACATACTACCGGAAGCGTCTTGACTTATACTATCCATCCATGGGTGTTGTATCTACATGTGTAATTTCTTTCATGTCTATCTACTTCGATCAACTGTGGGGTCCAAAAGCCAATGGCTAGGGTTGACATCAATAACAACAACCAATCTTCCAACAATAACCCCACTTCCAAGCATCCTCCCATTTCATAGGGAATGCAACAAGCACATGTATCTTTATCATCATTGACTCATAGTCTAGTGTCACATGGGATGTTTTTTGCACAGTCTTGACAGGAGGTGCCTACACATGACATTGGCAGAGGGGTCATACCTTCATCCCCTACAACAAAGTGCATCCAATAGATGGAACATGGATAGAAACATTGTTCATGTGAGCCTGATAGATGCTTGAGTTGCGGGAAGACTTTTTATGGGCCATTGGAGGCTAGTGGACATTAGATTTTGATGGATGAGGTTATTATATTAACCATATATATATGATTAGAATTTTTTGTATTTTTTTCAATATCTTATTGTATGATGTTTTTCAATTGTTATGCCCCTATAACAGACCCTCTACGTCGATAGATGCATTAGTTTCTATATCCACCACTGATGCAGTAGTAGAGGCAACATGTTCATTCAATGTACTTCATACATAGGTATGTCACATTTGATACATAGGTATTCCACTTAATGTTTTAAAGAAAACACAATATTCACCAATTTCCATTTTCTCCAATAATATTAATGCCAAAAAACAATTTCAACCATAACGTACTAATGGAAACCTATATGGAAGGATTTTCATCTTAATATGGTGATAATAATGTTGAAAAGTACATCCAAACAACTTTCTTAACCATGATATAACAAAATGATATATTTTTCCTTTCGCAATTTTCCTCTTAATTGTGTCATGTTTCAAAACCACACTACATTGGGTCTTGTGACACCTAATTGACCTTGTCTTTTGTTTACTTGCCTTGCCTTGTGTTTTCTTTTCTTATCATTCCATTCCCTTCCTTTCCGTTCCATGTCTATTCTTACATTTCCTTTCCTTTCATTGACTTTCCATGTCATGCCTTGCATTGACATTCCCTTCCATGTCTTTCCTTGCCATGCCTATCCTTGACTTGCCTTGCCTTGCCTTCCATTTCCTTTACTTCCATTTCTTTCCATGCCAATTATTTTCATGTGTTTCCTTTCCATGCCTTGTCTTTACATGCCTTGCCTTACCTTACCTTCCCTTCCCTTGTTTTCCAATGACTTGTCTTTCCATGCCTTGTCTTTCCTTTTCTTTTGTTTCCTTTTCTTGTCATGCCTTGCCTTGACATGCCTTTCCTTTCCTTGCCTTACCTTTCCATGCCATGTCAAGCCTTTACTTGCCATGCCTTTCCTTACCAAGTCTATCCTTGCCATGTATTTCCTTTTCTTTCCTTACCATGCCATGTCTTTCCTTACCATGTTTTTCCTTTCCTTTCCCTACCTTTCCTTTTGTTTCCTTGTGTTTCATTTTATTGCTATCCCTTGTCACGTCTTTCCTTGCCATGCCCTACCTTTCCTTTCCTTTCCTTGACTTGAATTTCTTTCCTTTCCTTTACATAACTAGACCTAGATCTAGACCTATACCTAGACCTTTCCTTGCCATGTATTTCCTTGGCTTGACATGTCTAGCCTTGATTTACCCTCCATTTCTTTTCCTTGCCTTGATTTTCCATGCCATCCTTTTCCTTTCCATGCCTTTCCTTTCCTTGTCACACCTTTAATTTTCATTTCTTTCCTTTCCTTGCGTTTCCTTTACATACGTAGCCTTGCCTTGCCATGTATAGCCTTGTATTTCCTTGAATTTCCTTGAATTTCTATGCCATACCTTGCCTTTCCATGCCTTTCCTTGCCTTGCCACGACTTGCATTGTCTTTCCTTGCCTTTCCATACCTAGACCTAAACCGAGACCTAGACCTTGCCTTTCCTTTCCTTTCCTTTCCATGTATATTGTTTCCTAGACTTTCCATGTCTTACCTTGTATTTCCTTGACATGCCATGCCTTGCCTTACCTCATATTGTGTTTCCTTTCCTTGCATTGCCTTTCCTTTATTTAACATGCCTTCTCTTTCCTTTCCTTGTGTTGCATTGTCTTGTCATTACTTTCCTTTCGCTTCCTTTTCATGCCATGCCTTTCCATGCCTTGCCTTTCCTTGCCATGCCTTTCCATACCTAGACCTAGACCTAGACCTAGACCTTTCCTTTCCATGATTTGCCTTGCCTTTCCATGCATTTCCTTGCCTTTCCATTCATTTCCTTACCTTTCCTTGCCATGTCTATCCTTTCCATGCCTTTCCTTCCTTTCCTTGAATTTTCTCTCCTTTATAGACTTGACATGCCATGCTTTTCCTTGCCATTCCTTTCCTTTTCTTGACATTCCTTTCCTTTCCTTTCCTTTCATTTCCCTGCATTGTCTTAGATTTCCTTTCCTTTCCTTTCAATTTCTAGCCTTGCATTGGATTGCATTTCCTTTCCTTTCCTTGACTTTCCATGCCATTCATTGCCTTTATATGCCTTGCACTTCCTTTCCTTTCCTTTCCATACCTATAGGTATACCTACACCTAGACCTTTCTTTCCCATGCCTTTCATTTCCTTGTCATGCCTCACATTTCCTTGACTTTCCTTGCATTGGCTTGCCTTTCCTTGTCATTCCTCATATTTCATTTACTTGTGTTACATTGTCTTTGCATTCCTTATCTTTCCATGCCTTGGCTTGGATTTTGTTTCCATGCCATTCATTACCATTCCTCACCTTGCCTTTCCATTCCTTGTATTTATTTTCCTTTCTTTGCCATACCTAGACCTAGACCTAGACCTTTCCTTGCCTTTCCATGTACAACCTTGCCGTACCTTTCCTTTGATAGGATATTTAGACACTTAGGAGTTAGTTAAGATCTACTTGGTACAATATGTCATTAGGTAAAAGTGTTTTTCTTAGTGTGTCTCTTTAGTATGCATTAGTATGCATTTGTAGTTAGGAAATCCAATGGTCATGATATGTTCCTGACATAGAGTGATCTGACGGTTCATACTCTCCTCAATCTTAATGACCATTGATCCATGGCTTAACACCCGATTGGTCCATGATATATATTTAAAGAGCATGAAGGGTCATTTACCGATGATCGATTGTGAGAAAATCTATTGTAAAATCTCTTTGTAATCTTTTTCTTTGCATTAATAAACTACTCCAAGTGGCCGTGTTGGCTAGGGTCGTGGATGTTTCCCCGTAGGGGTTTTACCACGTGAAAACATCGGTGTGTTGATATTTGATCTGGTTATGTGAGTGGTTACTGAAGGTGTTCATCCTCTTTTGGAATATCTGTGTTGTTGAACATGGTATCAGAGCCTGTTTGAAGACCCGCTCCTGTTGAAGATCGAGATCGTGAAGCCGAGTTGCCTCATCTCCACTTTCTATCATTTTCATAAATTTATGGGCTGAGAGGACTATTCCATTGCATCTGGAGCGCTCATTTCATTCAAGAACACTTTTTGTTTCACTTGAAAAGGCTTTTGTTTGCCCGAGATACAACCATTACAGTCAGATTCGGAGGTATAAAACTTGAATACGCATTTATTTAAATTTTTGCAGAGTAGTATGTTGGTTTTATTTTTGTTTTTATTTATTTATTTCTAGGTTTCTACTCTTTTGGATCTGTGTATGCTCTTTTCCTCGTGCCCTGTGCGATCTCGGAAAATAAAAAACAGATAGGAAAAGGTGCATCTTTCGGGTAAGCTAACCGAGATCTAACCCTTGTTGTCGTTGAGAAGCAAACTTTTTTTGTTGTATGAAAATAGTTTTTTTTTAGCACTCTCTCCAAGGTCGTCTTCCACAAAAACAACAACAACAACACCCCCAATCCTCCTTCTAAACATTACAATATGTTTTTCTAGATCATTTGGTTAAAAGTTTCCTTATTAAGTAAGAGGTCTTGAGTTCAAGTCTCTCTTTTGTTACTTTTTTTGAAAAAGTTCATGCTAAAATTATAAAGTGTATTTCACTTCAAGTATAAAAGTGAATCACTATAAGTAGCTTTAATATTTTATTTTAGAGTTATTTATTTTGCATGCAACTTTTCTGTTATAAAGTGAGTTCATTGTAAAAGTGATCCCCACTTCTCTTTATAAAAGTGGGTCACTTCATAAAGCAACTTACACAATCACGTGATCATTTGGTTACCGATTGTGCCTTTTTTTTAAAAGGGAATAACTCTAACATCGAAAGTTCGTTTTCAGTGTCGTTTTTTTTTAAACCACATAATTTTTTGAGATATTTCCATCCAGATCATCAGTTTCAGTTTTTAAATCCACATTATCTGCATATTTAATATGGCTTCTACAAGTATTGTCTTTCTTACCAGCAACAACTACTTCCAATGGAAATCTCATATGGAAGATTTATTAAGAAGTAAAGGCTTGTACCAGATTACCTTGGGAAAGGAAAAAACACCTACTGATGCTAATAAGAAAGCCAAGTGGGATAATAGGAATGACGAAGCAAGTGGACTAATCAAAATTTTTATGTCTCCTGATTTAAGGTACCACCTTCAAGATATTGATGACCCCAAAGAAGCTTGGGACACGATTGAATCTGTGTTTGGTAAACTCAATATTATTCGAGCACAACAGTTAGAAAATCAAATACTGACCTTGAGTCCAAATGATTTTTCTTGCCTTGGAGACTATCTATCTAGGTTTAAAACACTCAGAATTTTATGTGAAGAATGTAAGATAAAGATGGAGGAAGAGCATTGCATCTATCTTATTCTTTCTAAACTAGGTAGTGCATATTTTGTGTTTGTATCTACCTTTTATGCCATAAGAGAGACTCTAAGTGAAGAATCTTATGAAAAACCCAGTCTTGAGTCCTTTTGTGCTTCTTTGATTCAAGAGGAAGATAAGCTTGTACAATTTGGAGTGATCAACACTGTCGCTCCCTCCAACAAAGCCTTAGTTTCCCAACAGAAAGATAAACCCAAGTATCCCAAGAAGCAACATCCTTGCTAAAACAACAAACAACATAAGGGTCCCAAGCTTGCTCAGATGGCTTCAACTCCTACTGGTGACAAAGGAGAAAAATATAAAGTAAGAATACTAACAGACATTGCAACTTTTGTGATAAATATGGTCATGATGAGTCCAAATGTTTCAAGAAGATGTCAACTTTAGAAGCAACGATGAATAAGCACAACATCATTATTGATTCTACTTCTTCTTCTCACGGACATGCACTTTTTGCTTCTAGTTTCTCCTTCAATTCAACTTTTACTACTACTTCTTCTTCTGATGAGTGGCTTATTGATTCAAGAGCATATTATCATATGGCTAAGGATAAAGCCATATTTTATGCTCTAAATGAATGTAACACCAAGAAAATATTTGTTGGTGATGATAGATCTCTTAGTGTTGTAGGATCTGGAACAGTTCAAGTAGATAATGGTCATTTCAATGATGTATTATGTGTTCCAAGTCTTTCTTGTAACCTTCTATCAGTATATCAAATCACTCATTC
>JASDQU010308112.1:211981-228441 GCA_032191745.1 Picea mariana | reverse complement strand
AGCAGAAGTGGGTCTCAAATATCCAAGCATTTGACTTTGATATTGAGTATGTCAAGGGAAAAAGGAATGTTGTGGTGGATGCATTGTCCAGGAGACCAACAGGATGTTCGATGATGGATATCTATACAGATTGGAAAGCTCATTTGTTGGTGGAATACTCCAAAAACAAATTTGCTTGTGAGGTGATGGATGAGAAAGTGATTGATGATAGGTTCTGGGTTCTTGATGATGCCATTTTCTACAAAAAACAGATCTAGTTGGTTCCAGAATCCACCCTGAAAGGGAAGATACTGAAGGTGTGTCATGATTCACCAACAGTAGGGCATCAGGGATACTTCAAAACTTATAGGCAGATCAGGGAGAGATTCCCATGGAAGGGTCTCAAGGATGACGTGCTGAAACACATACGAGAGTGCATGACTTGTCAGCAGAACAAGTCCGAGCAGACACATCCTGCAGGGTTACTTCAGCCTCTACCCATTCCAGAGCAGAAATGGGAGATCATTTCCATGGATTTCATTACAGGCCTCCCTAGAGTGCAGGGAAGGAACTATATATTTGTAGTGGTCGACAGACTGACCAAGTTCGCACATTTCTTCACCATACCCACAGACTACAAGGCCATATAGGTAGCAGAGTTGTTCTTCAGGGAGGTATTCCGGTTGCATGGTTTACCCAGGCCGATAGTCAGTGATAGGGATGGGCGCTTCATCAACGCATTTTGGCAGGAGCTTTTCAAATTGACAGGCACAGAGTTAGCTATGAGTACCAGCTACCACCCATAGACAGATGGGCAGACAGAGATCGTCAACAAATGGGTGGAAGGGTACCTGAGGAATTATGTGGGGGGACAGCAATGCACTTGGGTGAGATGGTTACATATGGGTGAGTATTGTTACAACACAACTTACCATATGTCCATCAGTATGTCACCATTCAGGGCATTGTATGGATACGATGCACCCTCCTTTATAGATACTATATTTGGGGACAGTAGGGTCCCGGGGGCCAAGGATTGGGTGGAGGAGAGTCAAAGGATCCTGCAATCAGCAAAGGAGAACTTGCAGTCAGCTCAGAATCAACAGAAGATATATGCAAATCGACACAGAGTTGAGCGCATCTTTGAGGTAGGAGACTTGGTTTTCCTACGATTACAGCCATACCGACAGTCCTCCTTGAAGAGGAGCGGAGCAGAGAAACTGAATCCGAAGTTCTATGGGCCATACAGAGTCATCAGGAGGATAGGCAAGGTGGCATATGAGATAGAGCTACCAGAGGGTAGCAAGATTCATAATGTCTTTCACGTCTCTTTCCTTAAAAAGGTGGTGGAACAACAAATTAGCATTTCACAGGAGTTGCCACCCTTGGATGAGGAGGGTCAGTTGGAACTAGTGCCAGAGGAGATACTAGACAAAAGGGAACGTATATTGAGGAGCAGGATCATCAGAGAATTCTTGGTTAGATGGAGGGGTCTTCCAGTGGAGGATGCCACATGGGAGGGAGGGCATATTCTGCAGCACCCAGGATTGATGTTGCTTGACGACAAGCAATCTTGGGNCCCCAAGATTAGGCCAACAGGGAGTGACTTAGTAGTCTATATGTTCCCGTAGACTATAGTCAGGCACAAACAGGGAACCAGATGGAGAAATAAGGAGGAATTAAGGCTAAACGATGAATTAAGACAAAATACTTAGGAAAAGTCACTTAAGCCTAAGTCAATGGAGAATTGGAATGAAAAGGTGATAAGGGGGGGACTTAATTGACAAATAAATCACTTAGGAGGAAAGGTGCCTAGGTTAAGTGATGTCAACGTAGAATTAGGTTGGGAAAGATATAAAGGGAGGAATTTGACCTAATTCCTCATTATGCATTGTTATGATTTGATGTTGAGAGCTTCCAGAGGAGGAGGAGAGCCGGCCTTACTGTTTTGTGGATTTCTAGAGGAAACCACCACCCTTGATTGGTTTCGGTGTTGAGAGACACACCCTATCCCATCGGAGATACCATCCAGGTATTTCACCGTTCATTTCAGGAGTACTCAGTGTGGAGGGCGCAGCTCAACCAAGGAGGGCACAAGCTATTTTAAGGATTCAGAGATCTGCAGTAGACCTGTGTCTCGATTGCAGATTCATTCTGACCCAGTAGAGACCCAGCCAGGGTGCTTCCATTGAGCCATTTATCATCAGATTCCGACGGTGGAATCTTGCAGATCGATCCATCCAACCATTTTGGGCGCAGTCATTCCGGACAGACGTTTGGCATTGCATGCAGGTGTTCCAGAGAAGATCCGGCCAAACCCTTCCGACCCATTTCATCATTTGATGAGATGATCGTTTTGAGCCATATAGCAGCCAATTCCAATGGTGGAATCTTTTGGGGCACATTCAGTGTCCAAGGAGGGTCGTAAACCCCCCCAGGGGTCCATATCCGGTGTCGTAGAGGTCCGATTCGAGTTTTGACAGACTTCCATTCCAGTATAGAGACCAGGGCACATCTATTGGAGCAGTTCTGAGCACATTCTGACGCTGGGTTTTTCAGATCGAGTTTTCCAGCTGGTAGCGGTTACCGTATTTCGCCGGAATCGCACATTTTTGATGATCTATCCGTGCATGCATCAGATTTGCTATCTTCTTATGATCATGGGTATTTTTTGTTATTTGATTGTATTCCATTACAGATCCAGGATATCTGACTGGAATCTAGATTCTATTTTTCCAGTAGGCTATTGTATTTCCATGCTTGAACCATTATTATTCATGATATTGAGCAGTTGACATTCTATACTCTTGCATGCATCCTTTATGATTGTTAAACACTAAATATGCAACATGCACATGTAATAACCCACATGCACCTACAATAACCAACATGCAACCACAATAACCGAAGAACATCTCACATACATGGCTAAAATGCATCCAGAAACCCCCAGTGTATCAGATCTGCACACCAGAGCATTATAACAATAGCGAATACCTTGATCAACCAGATCAGGGATATTTCAATGAAGTCAGTGCTTTGATTATTTTTTGAAAATTATGGAGAGAAGGTACATATTCAATTGATGGCAAACACTTTCGATGCGCTAAGTTTGTTCTGTTGATGCCATCTGTTTAGCCCAAGTCCTAGAAACACCACCTTTTCTTTCTCCTATTTCTCCTGGGTGTGGTATGGTCATATAGTTCATCATTGATCAAGGATGCCAAATCATTGGATTCTACTGCTTATTCTTGTTTCATCATTGTTTTAATCTCTTTAAGGAAGAGGATGTAAATATCATTGTATATAACCTTTTGTTTTGTTTCTTGTAGCTTATGTAAGTAATTTTCTCTATATATGAGTACTTTTTACAAAAAAAAATAAAAAAAATCTTTATTAGAATATTATTAGAATATGCCTTCTATGAACTCATTCTACAATGATGCTCTATATATGAGTATTCTTTACAAAAAAAATTAAAAAATCTTTATCAACATATGTCTTCTATGAACTCATTCTACAATGATGTCCCTTTAATGTTGGTTGTCCATTTTTGTTCCCTAAGAATATTCCCACTTTGATTATGAGATATACCACTAATCACTTCAAGGCTAAGAGGCTAGACCCACCACTTCACATCACTTCAAGTGGGTATTGTGCATTGGGATACATGTACCATGCCTCAAAATCTGTGACACTACCTTGGAATCCATGACGTTGCATTGGGATATGAGATTCTAGTATCTGGCATTGCTTGAGAATTTCAACATTATTTTTTCTTTGGAAACTCTACTGCAAATATGTGTTTGATGATGAAGTCAGTTCTTTTATTAGTTTTTGACAATTAGGGAGAGGAGGTACATATGCAATTGATGGTAGTCACTTGGGTTGCACTAAGTTTGTTCTTTCGATGCAATTTGTTCAGCCCAAGCCCTAAAAACGCTAGCCACCTCTTCTTCCTCCTACTTCTCTTGAGTGTGGTACGGTCATATAGCTCACCATTGATCAATGATGTCAAATTGTTGGATTCTATTACTTATTCTGATTTCACCATCATTTTCGTCTCTTAATGGAAGAGGATGTAAGTATTATTGTATATAACCTTTTGTTTTGTTTCTTGTAGCGGATGTAAAAACAATTCTCCATATACAAGTATCTTTTACAAAAAGAAATAAAAAAAAATCTTTATCAGAGTATGCCTTCTATGAACTCATTTTACAATGATGCCTTGTATATGAGTATCTTTTATAAAAAAAAAATTAATTAGAATACGCCTTCTATGAACTCATTCTACAATGATTCCCTTTTAATGTTGGTCATCCATTTTTGTTCCCTAAGAATATTCCCACCTTGATTATGGGATATACTACTAATCACTTAAAGGCTAGGAGGCTAGACCCATCACTTCAAGTGGGTATTATGCATTGGGATACATGTACCATGCCTTGAGATACGTGGGTATTATGCATTGGGATACATGTAGCATGCATAGAGATACGTGACACTGCCTTGGGATCTGTGATGCTACATTGGGATCCAAGATTCTTTGTCTAGTATCTAGCATTACTTAAGAATTTCAATGTGATGCTAAATTGGGATCCGAGATTATTTGTCTAGTATCTGGCATTACTTAAGAATTTCAACATTATTTGTTCTTTGGAAACTCCACTGCAAATATGTGTTTGATAATGAAGTTAGTTCTTTGATTAGTTTTTGACAATCATGGAGAGGAGTTACATATTCAGTTGATGGCAAACACTTGGGTTGCACTTAGTTTGTTCTTTCGATGCCATATGTTTGGTCCAAGTCCTGGAAGCACTGGCCACCTCTTCTTCCTCCTACTTCTCCTGGGTGTAGTATGATCATATAACTCATCACTGATCAAGGATGCCAAATTGTTGGATTCTACTGCTTATTCTGATTTAATCATCATTTTAGTATCTTTAAGGAAGAGGATATAAATTGTTGAATTTAAAGTAACTGCAAGAGCCATTCTCTGGGAGGATGGCAAAGACCCTAGCCGAGATCTAGGGCCCCCAGTGCACTCCTGGGGTTCTTGGTCTGGGACCAAACAGTCAAAGCCATGGCAAAAGACCCTTGTAAGGCCCCCCAGTAGATGATTGGGGTTCTTAGTTTGGGACCAAGCAGTGAAGACCCTTGTGAGGCCCCCCAGTAGACAACTGGGGTTCTTGGTCTGGGACCACGCAGTTAAAGTCCCTAGATATGTCTAGGGCCCCTGGACATGTTCCAAGGTACCCATGTCTAGGGCATGGGTTGATCCTTGGTCTTGTACCTTGGTGGATAAGACCTTAGATATGTTTTGGGGCAACTTGGTCCTTGATCAGGCAGTTTTTGGTCCTCTTTGAAGGCGGGCATGACCACATGAGGGATGTATCCCATATGCAATGATGATAAAGTTAAAAAGGTCACCTTGAGAATTATATGGACATGTGTAAACCTCTCCTAAACCCTCCACCTTTGATTTTTGGGCTTGAATTTGTTTGGGGGTTATGTTTTGTATTTTTTGGGTTAATACTAGAAATATTTAATTCATATAAATTGTAAATATATTTAATTAATATTTATATTAATTAAATATATTATTTTAATTATTATTTATTTTATCTAACCCTCACCCAAAAGTATAAATTAGAACCCCTCCCCCTTCATTTTTACACTCTCATTTTTCTCTTCCTCTTAAGTGTGGCGGATTGCTCCCTTGTATGCCTGCGGCCTCCTTTGCAACAGTTCGGCCTCCTTGCTATAGTCAGCGGCTCCTTTAGTGGCAGCTTTCAAATCTCCTTTGTGACTAATTTGTTCCAGGTCCTTGCTGATTGGTTTTTTTTGATATGTGAGTGGGGTAAGTGCCTTCCACTATTGAGAACACTTGTCTTGCTGCCCTTTGTGAACAATACTAGCTAACCATCATTTCTTAGACATCAAACCCTCTTCAAACAGGTGGTTGTCCCCTATCTAAGCCTCTTATGAAAGTCGTGGCACCCTAAGTAAGGTGTTTGGGCTATCCTTGAGGTAGTCGTCCCTTCTCCTAGATGTTCTTCTTATGCATGAGGGTTTGTGGGGTGTTTTCAATATACTAGTGTGAAGTTTTGGTGGTGGTCTTAAACAATCCTATAATTCTCTTGGCAAGAGATCTAACCCTTGAGGTAGATCTATGATACTTAATTTTTCTGAGCATATTCCCAGTGGCACTTATCTCTTGTCTGTGGCATGAACTCCTTCAGTGATCAGATGTAAGACTTCAAGGTAAGTTACTTATTCAGATCCAATTATTTAGATTTGTATGTTGTTCTTTAATTCTGAAGATTATCATTGTTTAGATCTGCATGTTCTTTGAATCTGAAGTATGTTTCTTTGTTTAGATTTATATCTGATCTATTGTTTAGATATGTTCCTTTGTTTAGATCTATATCAGATCTATTGATTAGATCTATTCTTTTAGATCTATATCAGATCTATTAATTAGATATTTTCTTTAGTTTAGATATTTATCAGATCCATTGATTGAATATGTTCTTTAGATTAAGTCTATATCAGAACTAGTTTTTGCTTTGACTAGTCTAGATTTAATCCTATGATCTTGCTTACTAAGAAATAGATTTTGGTTGAATTTAATTATTATCAGTTCAGATCTGAGTGTTGTGCACACTCAGAAATTGGTTAAAATTCAAATCTAATTGTTGTTCTTTCTCTAATTTGTTTTCATAAGTTCAACAGTTCAGTATTATATTGGTTTAATGTTCTAAGGATTTGATTTAGTTGTTCTATCTAACTGAAATTTTTAAAAGACAATATTTGTTCCGCTTTACTTCCCTAATTCTAACATGGTATAAGAGCTTAGGATGTAAACAAAGCTCAATGATATAAACTTGAGCCTACACAGATCCACTTTGTTAGGGTTGTTTTGTAGAGATCAGCAACATCTAAACTATGGCCTCTACTTCAGTAAAAGTTGAAGACAGACTTGTAGGGGCTGTGAACTTCAATGCTTGGAAATGCATGATAGTTAACATTCTTGAAGAGAATGATCTAGAAGAGTTGATCTCAAGGGAAATTGAAGAACCTAACTCAAACACAGCAAGGGCTGCATACAAAAGAAAACAAACTAAGGCTAAAAGAATCATTTTTTATTCTGTCAAGGACAGCATGATGCCCATCATTGGTCATCTAAGGACTGCCAAAGATTATTTTGATGCCTTGGCAAATCTCTATGAAAAGAAGGCACCAACTCAAAAAATAATTTTGAAGAAACAATTACATACTTTGAAAATGGAAAAGGATGATACAGTTGCTACCTTCTTCTCCAAGATTGCTCAAACTAAGGATCAACTTATTGCAATAGGAGTTCATGTAGATGATGATGACCTTGTTCAAATAGCATTTGATGGACTTCCTGATTCTTGGGGAGTTTTTCTTGCATCCGTAAATGGAAGAGAATCCCAACCTAATTTTGAAAATTTGTGGCATGACTGCTTACAAGAAGAAGGAAGACTAAACAACAGAAATGATTATTCAATTCTAAAAGATCATGCCCTTGCAGCAAAGACCAAAAAATGAAAGAAGTTTCCTAAATCAAAAGGCAAAGGTAAGAAACCCCAAGGTAATCTATCTCATCTCAATCCTCATTTATCTAAAGTTAAATGTTTTAACTGCAATAAGCTAGGACATTATGCAATAGATTGCAGGAATCCTCCCTCTCTGCAGAAAAGAAGAGGAAGATTCCAAGCCTCAGTTGCCACTGAAGAGGCTAAACCTCAAGAGCCTCAAAGAAGATAAACCAGGGCTACCACCAAAGAGCAAGAACAACAAAAAGAATATTACCTTATCTCGGCTCTTTCCGACACTATTACCAAGTCAGAGGAGATTTGGTTAATAGACAATGGTGCTTCGAGACACATGGCAGGCTTCAAACAAAACCTTGCCAACTATCAAAACAAGAAATTCAAGGCAAAGGTGGAACTGGGTGATGATGGCACCTATGGCATAAAAGGTTTTGGATCTACCTCTTTCTGATTTCAATCAGGTAATATCTTTCACATTGATGAAATTCTTATGTTCCTGGTCTAAAGAAAAATATAATCTTTGTTCCAGTTTTAGAAAGTAAAGGTTACTTAGTAGATTTCTCCAAAGGGAAGGCCCTCATGTGGTCCTCAAATGAATATATAAACACTGCTATAACTATTGGAACTCGTGAGAATGGACTGTATAAAATTTCAGGTCAGTTTATTCAAGCTCTAGTTCACGAGATGGTAAATCCTTGTGAGCTTTGTCACAGAAGACTTGGACACCTCAACTACAATGCACTTCTAGGTTTGCAAAAGATGGTGACAGGTATGCCAATGTTTTCTTTTGAGCATAATAGTGTTTGTAAAGGTTGTTCACTTGGTAAGAATACAAAGAAACCCTATCCTCTCAGTAATAGAAAATCAAATGGCATTTTAGATCTAATTCATTCTGATCTTTATGGGCCCATGACTGCCCCATCTATGAATGGTTGTATTTACTGTATCATTTTTATTGATGATTGTTCTCGTAAAACTTGGATTTATTTCTTAAAGACTAAAGATGAATCTTTCAACAAATTTCAAGATTTTAAGAATCTTGTTGAAAATCAAACAGGCATACACATCTAAGTTTTCATGATAGATAACGGTAAAGAATTTGAATCCTTCAAATACGATGAACTTTGTCAAGCTTCTGGAATTAAGAGGGAGCTAATTGTGTCGTACAACCCCCGACAGAATGGGGTTGTTGAAAGAAAGAATAGAACTATCTGTGAAGCAGCTAGGGCCATGATGTATGACCAAAACTTACCTTTATCTCTTTGGGTTGAGGCAGCCAGTACTGCAATCTACATTCAAAATATATGTCCACACAAAGCCTTCAAAGTGAAAAATCTTGAAGAAGTTTTCACCGGAATTAAGCCCTCAGTTGATCACTTGAGAATTTTTGGCAGTCAAGTCTATATTCACATTCCAAAAGAGAAGAGGACTAAGCTAGAGCCCTCTAGAAGCAAAGGAACTTTTGTGGGATACAGTGAAACCTCAAAAGCTTACAGAATTTATATCCCAGGTCATAAGTTCTTCGAAGTAAGCAAAGATGTGACTTTTCATGAAGAGAAAACTTTTCATCGGGCTAAAGAGCTTCCATGTGATTCAGAGCAGGAAGCTCCACCACTTGATTCACCAGATTCTCCCCTTCCAGATGAGTAGAGGGAGGAAACCTCAGAACTTCCAGTGGATCCCTCAAGGAATACTATTGAATTTCCAATGGAGATACCTCTTGTTAAAAGGAAACCATCCTGGTGATGGGAAATATTGAAAGAAGAAGAAAAGCATTCAACTCCTAAGGGCACCTTCAGAGAAAGCAAGAAACCAGATAAGTACTCCGGTCTCATAGCTAATTTAAATACTATGATTGATTCAGAACCTTCCACACTTGTAGAAGCCTCCAAACATCAAGTGTGGAAAAATGGTATGTGTTAGCGATAATTCTTGTCTTGGGATCGAGCGCATTCGGGTCTGCAAGTTACACGAGAAGTGCCTAAGCGTAGCATGGGAAAATCTTGTTTTTCGGCTTCCAATCAAGCGAGTGGGAAAAGTATGTCATCAACGGCCAGGATCCATGTATAGAGCAGATCATTGATCGGCGGATAATCGCGGTTGGCAGAGTTGCACCAAGATTAGCGCAATGGATAGCGCTTGTATATCACCAAAAGGATCTCATCCGTCCATCCAGAGGGGACACCTGGTAGCAAATAGAGACATCTCGACACCTCACTCATTGTAGCTCCAACGCGCAAAAAATAGCTCCATCACATCCTGATTCGTGAAGTAGCGAGAGCATTCAGGACCTGGGGCAACTGCAACGTCGGATGAGCTTGGGACCGTCATATTTGAGGGACGCGTGGTGCGCAATTAGGCTCCTCACCTTTTCGCCTATCGCAGTTTTAAAGCATAAGGACCATCCTCATCCCAGCCATGAGACACGATGCGCCGAAAGAATAGGAGCTGGGGCCCATGACATCCACGAAGCATTTTCAGTCGTTCATCCAAAGAGGACACCTGGCAAAAAATTGAGTCGTCTCGGCGTTTCGCCCGTCGCGACTCCAAGGTGCAAAAAGAAACTCTGTTGTGTTCTGATGCACGAGATGCCGGGAGAGTCCCGGACCCGGGCCCACAAAGGTATCGGGTAGGTTCTAAGCCGTCAGATCTCAGAAGGACGTGTGGTGCCAGATTAAGCCTTCTCAGCATATCACTCATCGCAATTCCAATCAGCGAAGGTTAGTCCTTGAATATTCGCGAACGCCGAAAGAATATGGTCACAGCCCACGGTCACTTGAGGAAAGGAAGGAGTTGCATAAAGAAGGCCGGAGGTGTCGAGTTCAGTTGTAGAGAAGATCATCACGACCTCCAGGTGCCATCGGATCCGATCTCCTTCCTGTTCTCACCTGGAGTAAATGACGGTTGGTGCGGGTGGTTGAGACTTCCACTCATTCATTAAGTAAGGGAATGGAGGTCCTGGTAGGCTGTCTGCCCGAGGAGGTCCTATGTATCGGTTTTTCCAAAGAAGCCATGCCAAAGTCTTCGACTCAACAGGAAAGTATACACACGCTAGCTCATCACTTAATGGCTCAGCTACTCTCCTTACAGGAGCCACGCTTAGTTAAGATGGCGCTTAAAAGAAGATATCAGTACGATTTTGACTGAAGTGAAGTGACACCAAGCCTTGGGTAACTGAGCATGCCTCTGTGAGACAGTTCTCTCTGAGTATATAGACTCAGTTTTTGTATTTTGTAAGCATGGATGGTAGAGGAGAGCTCCCAGTTGTAAAGATTTAATGAAGAACTGTAGTCTCTGGTTATGTATGAACTCTTGAGACTTCTTGCCTTATGAATGTTAGTTTCTTTCATATCTTTGTTCAAACTATGTTAGAGCTACTCGGAATTGGAGAATCCAGTCGAGTTGCAACTGTTATAGGATGATGTAGAATTTGATCAATGTGACAGTCGCATTGTCTCTAATCAGTCCTTGTGACTTTCCTAACGCTGAACGACTTGGAATTGGAGAATCCAGTCAAATCCCTTCTTCAGTATTTCGAAACTCTGAACCTGAGGATCTTGCTTTCAGATTTTTTCCTCTACAAATTACCGAAATCCTGTCGCCTGAAGTAGTTTGTTCACTCTTCTCATCAAATCTTCCACCTATTCAACTTTTAATCAACCCACTGATTGAAGTTAGATCAAGACCTCCTTTGTTTCATACATGCCGGACCCAGTCTCTGAGTTAGAGTGACATTTCCCCAGATCCCTATCCATTTGATCACCCATAAAAACCACTGTGACATAAAACTAATGGGCGTTGGGATCTGCTCCTGCTAGCAATCCAGGAGTGACTTCCGTCGCCAACATTTCTGGTGCCGTTGCCGGAGACGAAGTTGAAAATTTTCCCCGAGTTTGAACGACAATGATTAACTGATTCTGAAGGTGCATCAGATATCAGAATTGTCAAGATTGTTGTTGTGCACCTGGCGACTCCATTGTGACGACTCCACTGTGGTGAACTTGCCACGTCCATTGTGGCTTTCAGAGGCAGACACACGCGTTCTAATCCTCAGCTGCCTCTAGCTACACCCGGAGCTGATCAGGAGGTAGTTCGCAGGAAAGGAAAGGCCTTAGAAGGAGAAGTTGCCACCGAACCAGGTAATCCATAGTCTCCTTTTGTAGAAGCTCCATTCGCTCTGCCTCAGTTTTCTGTCAGACTGTCTTCTGAAGTTTCCCGTTCCCTGAATTTCGGGAGTGTTTCTACTGAGTTTTCCCCTCCTTGTCTGGGATTGGAGGGAGAAACCATTGTCACTCCCCTCTCCTCTGAAGTTGTACCTGGCGTAGACCTAGGACCACAGAAGTTTTCCCCACTCCTGCACAAGGAGGAGCACCTGCTAACTTGAACTCGTTAGCGTTCTCTTTGGACCCGCTTTTGTTTCCCACTCCACTTCAAGACTCATTTCCCGCGACCCCTTCGCGAACTCCTTCTCCTCCAAGTTCTCCACCACCTAATATTCCTATGGTTGGTGCTAACCCCCCTATGACTAGAATGGAAGCTATTATAGCTGCTAGGTATGTTCCCCTTGTGTTACCTCAGCCCCTCAATGCCCTCCTGGCAGATGGTTACCTCAAGCAGCTACCCAAGTTCACGGGTGAGGGGGACGTAACTGCAGATGAACACCTAGAAGCCTTCTACAGTTTCACAGATGATAATGTCATCATGCATGCATATGTATGGATGAGGATTTTTGTCCATAGCCTCCAAGGCAAGGCTAGAAAATGGTTCAAGGCCCTGCCTCCTGGATCTATTGATGGGATCGAAGCATTAGACAATGCCTTTTTGAGACAATGGGGAGATAAAAAGGATTTCATGTATTACATGATTGAGTTTGGGTCATTGAAGAGAAAGGAAGGGGAGTCTGTCTCCGACTTCTCCAAGAGATTTAACAAAATGTACAATAGAATCCCTGCTGAGATAAAGCCCTCTGAAGCCTCCGCTAAGATCACTTACTCCAGCGCTTTTGATCCTGATTTCTACCTACTGTTGAGGGAGAGAAGAGCTGTTACACTGGCCCTCATGCAGGATGCTGCCGTGGAGGTAGAGTCTAACATATTGGCTGTAAACCGACTCAAGAGCGCAGGTGAGAGAAACATATCCAAAAATAGAACTGAAGCCTCCTCATCCAGTTCCCCTCCCCTGCCCCAGCAGACAGATGAGACTGCTAGAGCAATAAAATCGCTCACTGCCAAGATGGAAAGGTGGGAGTTAGAAAGGAAGCCCGTGTACCGAAATCCTCAGAACACTGATAATAGAGGTTTCAGGAGGCCTAATAACAATGGACCACAGGCCTTCCCAAGGGAACAAAGGGAAAAGGACAGAGAGGATCAAAGGATCCAAACCCCTCTCCAAAATAACCTGGTTACTCATGAGAAAGGAGAGGATATAGACGAATTTGACCCTGAAATTCACAGTGTTGAGGAACCTCCTCCTTTTCCCCATTTGACTCAGTCCGCATATGAAAAATCCCTGATGAACATTCAAATCCATGATCTAGGTAAAGGAGAAAGGGCTGGCCACACCTCTAACGGGTATAATATCAGATCAAGAAGGAAAGAAGGAGACCTCGACAGCTCAGATCAACCCCTCATAGCAGAGAGGCTTACTAAAACTGCAGCAGCCACAGCTAAAGAAAAGAAGACTCAAAGTGCTTCGCCAACAACCAGAGAGCCTGTCACCGAGGTAAGAGAAGCTCCTAAACTTACCCCCTCCTTCAATTTTGAGCATGAGATTCAGAAGATTAGGATTCCCATACCTCTCTCTGAGCTAGTTAAAAATGAGGACTTCAAAAGGTCCCTCTCCAAGCTGCTACAAACTGAATCCCCCCAGCCTCCATATGACTCAGTAAACCTTCAAGATGAAAAACCAGCCATCGTCTTAGGCCCCATGGTAGAAGACAGAGATGACTCATCCCCCCCCTTCTACACATCCCTGGACATACATGATAAAGTACTGCATAACTGCCTCATGGATTCAGGGGCTTCCCATAACCTTATGCCGAAAATAATCATGGAAGAATTGGGACTAGAGGTGACAAGGGCTTATCATGATTTATATTCTTTCGATTCAAGGAGAGTGTAGTGTTTAGGAGTCATCAAAGACCTGGTGGTTTCTCTGTTTCAACTCCCTATGAAGAGTGTGGTCATGGACATTGTGGTAGCTGATGTTCCTCCCAAGTCCGGCATGCTGTTGTCTAGATCATGGATCAAAAAGCTTGGAGGGACACTACAGATGGATCTCACATACGCTACCATCCTAGTCTTTGGAGGGGAACAAAGAAGGTTATACAGAGAGGCCCAGCTGGCCTATATTGTCAATGATGAAGCAAACCCCACTAACCACCCCATCTTTGCACTTGATACCGACTTAGGGACTAGTTTGTTACAGATCATTGGAACTCCTGAGGTCCCTTTACAGATAAGAAAGCAGCCTATTATTGATCAATAGACACCTCCTCCAATCACCTCTGTCTGGAAGATGTTCTTCGACGGGGCTTCCTCCAGTATGGGTGCTGGCGCTGGAGTAATTTTCATATCTCCCTACCAAGAGACTATATCCCTGTCATACAATATGGAATTTGAAACTACCAACAACGTAGCAGAATACGAAGCTCTTGTTCTGGGTATGAGGGCTACGAAGGAATTAGGAATTGAAGAGGTGTCCATGTTCGGAGATGCAAAATTGATAATCCAACAGGTCAGGAATGTTTATCAGGCTAAGCATCCTCAACTCAGGAGTTATAGGAATGAGGTATGGGACCTAATTGATAATTTTTTCTCAGCTTTCAACATTACTTTTGTCCCAAGGGAAGAAAATACCTCGGCCGATTCCTTGGCCGTTTCGGCTAGTCTGTTCAAGGCCTCTCTGCCACCAAAGATCCATGGTGAGGTCGAAATAAGATACAGACCCTCCATCCTAGACAATGTAAAGCACTGGGAGGTATTTGAGGATGACATTGAAATCATAAATTTTCTTGAGACCATCAATGAGTTTTCGGCACTACACATTGATCAAGATCCCGACCTGGAGGGCGAACTTCGCCCTGATTATTCAGCTGCCTAGCAATCACATTCCAAAGGGACTAGTCCCTTTAGAAAGGCTATTTGACAAAAATGATGTGGTAGTAAAGGGTAGTGTTTCAAGTAAAGATGCTGACATAGCCGAATGCAACATTGGCACGCAGGAGGAGCCTAAGTTTGTCAAATTATCAAGCAGCTTGACCAATGAACAGAGGGCGGAATATGTTGGATTATTAAGAGAATTCGCTGATTTGTTTGCATGGACCTACAAAGACCTCAAAACCTATGACACATCTGTCATTGAACACAAGATTCCGCTGAAAGAAGAGGCTAAGCCATTCAGGCAGAAGATGAGACAGATAAATCCCATGTTATTACCTATCATGGAGAAAGAAGTCAAGAAATTTTTAGATGCCCAAATCATTGTCCCCTTGAGGTATTCCGAGTGGATAGCTAATTTGGTTCCAGTAAGGAAGAAAAGTGGAGAAATAAGACTCTGTGCTGATTTCAGGAACCTGAACAGAAGCTCAAGGAAAGACAATTATCCCTTGCCCAACATGGAACATATATTACAGAAGGTAATTGGTGCATCTAGGATATCCATGATTGACGGGTTTTCTGGTTATAATCAAATATCATTCATGCCTGAGGATAGAGAAAAAATGGCCTTCACAACCCCTTGGGGTACATTCATGTATGCCAAAATGCATTTCGGATTGATGAACACAGGGGCAACATTTTAGCGAGCCATGGACATAGCCTTTATCGGGGAGAAAGATAAGTTTGTGGTGATCTACCTGGATGATATAATAGTCTTCTCCAGGTTCGAAAGAGAACACTGCAGCCATCTGAGGAAAATTTTTCTGAAATGTCGTAGGTTTGGCCTATCCTTAAATCCCAGAAAATCCTTGTTTGCTATGAAAGAAGGGAAGCTATTAGGCCACATAGTATCGGAAGGAGGAGTAAGGATCGATCCTAGTAGGGTCGAGGCAATTCAAACCCTATCGCTTCCTAGATCCAAAAAGAAAGTTCAGGACTTCTTAGGGAAGATTAATTTCTTAAGGAGATTTGTCTCAAATTTTGCTGAGTTGGTAAAAAATATCACAGCCATGCTCAGAAAGGGAAATGAAGTAAAATGCACTGATGAACCCAGGGAATCTTTCATCCAAATAAAAAGGGCATTGACCGAGGCACCTGTTCTGATCAATCCTGACTATTCCCAGGAGTTCTTGATTTTCTCTTTTGCCTCTTTTAATACAGTAGCAGCAGTTTTGTTACAGAGAAATGAGGAAGGACAAGAACAACCCATTGCCTTCTTCAGCAAGGCATTGAGAGATGCAGAAACCAGGTATGAAAACATGGAAAAGCAGGCTTATGCCTTAGTAAAGTCCCTCAAATCCTTCAGGGTCTATGTCCTTCACTCAAAGGTGATAGGGTATGTTCCTTCATCTTCTGTGAAGGACATCCTTGTACAGCCTGACATGGATGGGAAAAGAGGGAAGTGGATTGCCAAGATCCTAGAATTTGATCTGGAGATTAAGCCCACCAAGTTGATAAAGGGACAGGGTTTAGCCAAGTTACTAGTTGAGTCCAACTGCAAAGCCCTAGGGATCGGCCATATCAACACCTGCTCAAAAATACAGCAAGCTGAGTCATCCAATAAGAATTCTCAGGGTACCTTATCACTAACAGCATGCTCATGGTACATGGATATCTTGTACTTTCTACAAGAATTGAAGCCCCTCGATGGAATGGGAAAAAGAAAAGCAAGGGCTCTAAAGCTCAAGGCGGTCAGGTATTGCCTCATTGACCAAATCTTATACTGGAAGGACCCTCTAGGGGT
>JASDQU010308112.1:187659-200889 GCA_032191745.1 Picea mariana | reverse complement strand
TTCTCAAGTGAAAGGGAATATTCTCGACTGAAAGATGATATTTAAAAAGCTTTCTCAAGTGAAAGGGAATATTCTCGACTGAAAGATGATATTTAAAAAGCTTTTCCATTGACAAATAGGTAATAAGAAAGTCAATCTGAACACAGCACATATAATCCAATATAATAAACCCCTCTCACCATGTTTACAATCTTTCAAATTCTCTCTCTAATTGTAACACACTTATTCTTAGTTCCTTTTGGCATTTTGACCACTATTCTTAGAGATAGAGGGTATAGTTCATCCCTTTTCTTAGTTCCTTTTGGCATTGTCGCCACTAGATTTTAGAAATAGAGGCTATAGTTCATCCCGTGGAGTTGAATTTAGCTGAGCTATTTAGTTTCATTGTAATAGCAAGTTGATGGCAGTCCACAAGGAAGTAAACTAGGGAGGGATTTGAACGAAGATGACTTCACGGGTTATATATATATATATGAATGAGCATCTATTTATAAAAAAAAAAATTAAGCACTAGCGAGGAAGACCATTGTTCAATATTAGAGTGAAAAGATTCCAAGATACAGATTGAGATGGGTTTCCCTTACAGGTGAAGAGAATTGTTACCCTGCAAAAACTAATTTAGAGGTCTATTTGCAAATATGTTCCCCACAAAAAGTTTTATTCCTACCAGCTATTTAGATAAGGACAGGATTTTAGGATGGACTTATGATGCAGACATAGACATCCTCAGTTATGCTAATCAAAGACAATGGCAAGTCTAGCATGGATTATGTCACAAGTACATATATGCAATAAAGCATAAGAATCCTTGTTATTCTATCATAAATTTATTCAATATCATAATCAGGACAATTTATTTTGCAATGAATACAGTTTTAGAAAATATGGTAAAATTGCAAAACACAAACAGCAATCGGTGACCAAGGAAGTAATTTAGAATCATGAATAATTGCCGATAAAATTAGATATGGCCAATTACCTCCAAAACACTTTCTTTACAGGCATGGATCATGTCAAATGGTCAAGCTCGAAAGTAGTGTGTTTATAGCCTGGTCCAGCTAGAATAGGGATATATCATATTATGAGGCTAGTTACTGGCTCAAATGAGGAGAGTATTAATGTGGAAGCCAGAGACTTGCACCTCAAAGCCAGTGTCTGGATGGAAAAAGCTTTTGGTGTGGGTAATACCCAATAAACTACCTCTCTCTCTCTTAATTGTTATGCATGATGGATTATGCATGAATATGTCACACAATTGCACAAGAAAAAAGGCAAAGGTAAAAGAAAAAGAGAAGAAAGGCATAAACAAAGAACACTTTCACCTGTTATAATACATCTATGTGTCAATCACTTGGTTCAAGTCCAAAAAAGGATGGCAACAAACAACTGATTTGGACTCATAAATAACTGAGATATGCATACATACACAATAACTGAATAACCATCTACAGTTCCCAACTCACCTTTTACAATATGATGTATAAAACACATTTCCTCAAACTGCAGTTTTGCAAGATTTGTGGAAATTAAGATAGAAAGAATGAAAAAAGAACTTGGGGAACCTCTGCACAATTCTCTACCATTTGCACGGCTACATCCTGTAGAAACTGATGTCTAACCAAGTTCCTTCGTGACCAAATTTCAGCCTACTGTCACTGCCTTCAGAAATGTAAAGAAAAACACAAGACGCAACTTCCAATAAAGACTGAATATACTCAAGAAAGAATTAGTATTTCTCTTATATGATGGATCCTAGAATGTGTATATGATGATGCTACACAATATTTTTCAACAAAGTTAAAGTATGAAGGTGGAATCATTTAGCTTGAGCTTGACTTGCGAAGTACTTAGGAAGTGCCATCAATCCACTCGGAAGGAGTCCGCAATCTTCTTTAAATTTGGAAAATGTTTTTTCCATTGAAGACCTGGAGAAACAAGGCATTAATTTACCATACACAATATCAGAAAAACACGAACTCGTAACAGAAGAATAGACTAGGTTTGTCCCAATATTATTACTTAATCTAAATTGCTTTCTTTAAGCTCATAATTAGCAATAAAGTGTTAGAATTATTTGAGTAATCTGTATATGCGGCCACGGTCCATTCATATGTATCATTATGTACTTATAATTATGTCTAAGGACATATTTTATTTCAATTATTGTATACTAGGCTTATGGTTAAGACCAACCTAGTCAAACTTGATATGTAGACCCAATACCCTCTTGGGGTGTGTGCTCTTGTTATGTGGGCCCATAACCCCTATTGGGAGGATGCCTCACTTGAGTTTTGTATAAATATACAACTCAAGTCTCATTTGTATCATCTCATATGGTGATCTTCTTGATCTGAAACACAAGCGTTATAAACCTAAGGGCACTTAATTTTGGTGCTCTCTTGTGATTTGGCAATAAACACCTTTCTCTTAGGTGCAGTTGTGTATTTCTGGGTGCACTCGTGTCTTTCTGCTTTCAGCATTTGTGGTTGGCTTTTGCACTCTCTTTAGTGTACTAGATCTATCTCTCTCTGGCACTTGTGAGGACACTATCTCAAAATTTGAGTGAGATTTGGTTCCATCGATTCTCCTGTTGACCCTTGTAAATCTCACAGAAAGACTTTGACAACAAAATATAATTTCTAGCATACTGTCAAAAGCACAGATCCTGTTCAATTGCTTCGCACAATCACCACTGATGTTTTTCTCCTACGTCTTTATGACAGCTAAAGCCATAACAGCCAAACATGACACCTGAAGACAGGAGAGAGTTCTGTATTTTGTCTCTGTTTTGGAATTGGGAGTAGATAAAAATTAGAGGGGCACTTCCACCACACATAGGCATTCTGTCAAAAATAATATGCAAGATTTAATAGGGAGAGAGGGAGGGTGATCTCATGGTTAGCAAGCGGTTAATGAAATCAGTGATGACTAGTCCAAAACCTACAGTGTCGCACAACTCCATAAAACACAATCATGGCCATAACATGGTAGGTGGATGCATCCTGCCATAGGGAGCTTTGRCCTCTTCCACCTCGAGATCTTCCAATAACRTGGCTCCATTATGCAACAATAAGAAACGATTAAAGTAAAACACTAAATATGAGRAAATCAGAAGATGGAAAAGTCATGGGAGAGAGACTTTTACCACTTGCACTGACAGTCATCAAATATATCCTATTGCCAGCAGCCGTCGCAGTGACTAGTGCATGTGGTGATTCTATCTCATATTGATAATATTTTCTACCAGATTGCTCCTTGACTTCAGCACTTTTTACCYTCCCTTCTATATTATCTCCAATCAGCTCTGGGCCAAAWGCATATATCACTTTCTCAGGTGGCCCRATGTCTTCAATTCTAGCGTTTTCATCATTGTCTACATCATTAAAGTGAAAAAATCAGATGCATGATTGGTATCCAAAAATATAAAATTCCAATTCATAGTGCCATGCTAATAATCATGCTCTCAAGAAACAACTATCCAAAAATTCAAACCTAGCATTATTAAACATTTGAAATTTTGTATAGTATGTACTATGAAGGTACAAGAGGGCACAAAAATGCAACAAGGCACAAAATGCAACAAAAATCATCCAAGACTCACCGCAATCACATGATAAAGGCTACAGAACATGAGGAAAAAAAACGCCATCTATGAGGATATACAGTAAGCAATACTAGAAAATATACCAGCCATTCAAAAGGTTAGTCTCAACTACTATGACAATGCCTCTGCCCACTGGTCAAGCTTCTTCTGGTGATCCGATTACAAAGATATTATAAGCCAACTCATGCTACAGTTTAATGTTTTCCACAAGCCAAAGGATCAACCAATCCTACCCACAAGATCTAACAATTAACTGAATCATGTCAGATCATTCCCACATTCACATAAAATTGAATCCATCAAGCTTAGTTTTCAAGTCTGTCTGACCAATCATTTTAATTCACCTTTTCTTTGTAAATGCCATGGCACTATTGAGAACAAACTTGGCATGCTTCTCAAGCACAATAAAGACTAGGATTGTTAAGTAGATAAGCAATTCAAACAAGATTGGAAAAGTATGACATTCATTACTAAAATGAGTCTGTGGCTCACCATGGGTTTGCTTATGCATGGAAGCAATGAGGTCCAAAGAGCATTACATTTAACCAATTTTATTCAAAAGGGATGCCGTCCAGTTCATCTTAGTTTCACCATTAAGTCATTTTCTCATCATAGTGTTGTTACCTAGCAAGAAATGACAGCTTACCCCCGGGGATATGTAGTTGAAAAGAAAAGAAAATTATATTAAAGATGACATTAATTATATTAAAGATGATATGCAGTTGAAGCTGGTGCAACAGAGTTGAAGACTTAATGGTTCTACAAGGCAATTTTGTCCTCAACACTTTTTTTTGTAACTGGAATTTCCGCTCCCCTGTGTGAGAAAATAATGTAATGGGTCTGCATGGATCATATTTTAGGTTAGTTGCCTCGGACTTTATCATTAGGGAAATCCTTTCATCGAGTGTTTTTTTTCCTCAAGTAATTGATTTGACCTAACTAGCCATTTTTATTACCCTTGAGTTTTCCACTCTCACAATAATCCTCCAAAGTGGTGAAAGGCGTTCTAATGATCGAGCCCAATGGGTGACTAGGGTCTAAGAATATTGTAAATGACCATGCTAGACATCTCCTAGAGTCTTGCGGAGTTCCGCCGAGTCTAAGTAGTTTTTTTTTAATTTTTTAAAATTACTCAGTTAATAGTAATTTTAATTAATTTTGGTGTAAAAATGTAAAAGCTAGGTCCTCGGGGATTTTGATAGGGGTGTGAATACTCAAAAGAAATGGAGTGAGACCCCCTACACCCTTGGACTAAATTTCAGCTCAATTGAACAAGTTTTGCTAGGTCATTGTCCATGAGGAGTCAGTTAGTCCAAGTCAGCAATTTAATTGCTTTAATTGACAAAGTCAAAGATGTCAATTTTTGTAAAAATGAGCAAAAAGAGTTGAGAAAGAGTGGGAAAGGTTTCCTAAGCCTTTTCCTAGGTTAGAAAAGTAATTTTCTAACTTACCCAACCCCCCGTGCTTAGCCACAACCCAAAAATCACATCTACCTAGGGAAGTTGCGCCCCCCTTGGTGAAGAACATGTCCAAAGTAAAAAAGTAAAAGATGATGAGCCTCCTAATCCCTAAGTGCGCCCCCCTTGATCTAATTGAGTGTTGGACTATGTCAAAAAGGTGTTTCCCCTCCCCCTCACTCAACCCTCAAACCCTAAAGCATACCAAAACCCTAAAAATGCGCCCTCTTTGAGATGGTGAGTTCTTTTGCATGAGTGACACTTGGAGCTCATCCAAGAGGGGTCACTCTTGCCTCCCAAGTATAAAAGAAAGTCTCCCCTCCCTCATTTGACATCTATTCTCAGTGTACTGTTACTATGCTCAAATCTCTCCCACTCCTCTCCAACTCTTCTCTCTTTCTCCCATTTGCTCTTGCTCTTGCTCTTGTGTAAAGCTTGCTACAAGTATTTGCAACAACCTTTTTCTATTGAATAAATAAAACTTTGGAGGATCCATGGTGCATTGAGAGTCTTCTTGGTGCCATCTTGCTTATTGGAGGTGATATTGTTTGGTTTACTTTGTGTACGCATTTTGGTTATAGATCTAGAGTAAAAACCCCAAGCAAAGTATTTTGCTTGGGTAGATCTATGATAGTATTATTGTAGATCTAGTGAGTAGTTTTTTGGGATTTTGCAAAGTATTTTGTTTCATCTTTTAGATCTACTCACATTTACTCTGTTTTGTAGCTTTGCTTCACAAGTTTTGTAGGTCACCCAAGGGTTTTGTGGACAAATTTCAGATCTTGAAATTTGTCCCTTCACCCAATTCAAGCCTCTAAAAATTTCTGCAATTATTTTCTATACATTTCTATACTGATTTTGGGCATTCTAACTCTTTTGAATGTCTTTTAAATACATTTTACTCACTGATTTTTACACAGAAATTTTCTGTTTTCACTAACAAAAAATATTTGAAGTTTGTGGTTACTTTTGCAGCTTTTCCAGCAAGCTTTGTTTGCTAGTTTTTGCAGATTTGAACCAGAAAGGAGGATGTACAGCCCATTTGGGGCTTGTTGACCACCTATTTCGACTATGGGGTCAACTCCATGTGCCATGAAGATTATGTACCTGATGGTGCAACAAGTTTGAAGACTTCCTGGTTCTACAAAGCATTTTTGGCCTCGGCACGTCTTTTTGTAATTGGAATTTTCGCTCCCCTGCGTGGGATAATAATATAATGGGTCTGCATGGATCATATTGTAGGTTAATTGCCTAGTACTTTATCATTAGGGAAGTCCTTTCATCGAGTGTTTTTTTCCTCTGGTAATTAATTTGGCCTAACCAGCGTTTTTAATTACCCTTGAGTTTTTCACTACCACAATAACCCTCCAAAGTGGTGAAAGGCATTCTAATGATCGAGCCCTATGGGTGACTAGGGTCTAGGAATATTGTAAATGTCCATGCTAGACATCTCATAGAGTCTTGCGGAATTCCTTCGAGTCTAAGTAGTTTTTTTTTTTTTTTTAAATTACNAATTAATGGTAATTTTAATTATTTTTTATGTAAAAATGTAAAAACTAGGTCCTTGGGATTTTTGATAGGGATATGAGTACTCAAAAGAAATGGAATGAGACCCCCTACACCCTTGGACCAAGTTTTAGATCAATTGGACAAGTTTTGCTAGGTATTTGTCCATGAGGAGTCCCAGTCACTCCAATACAGCAATTTAATTGCTTGATTTGACAAAGTCAAAATTGTCAAATAATTGTAATATGAGCAAAAAGTCATGAGAGAGAGTGGGAAAGATTTCCTAACCTTTTTCCTAAGTTGGAAAAGTAATTTTCCACTAAAGACCCCCCTTTGCTTAGCCAACAACTTAAAGTGGTGTTCCCTAGCTAATTGACATGTTGGAATTAAAAAGTTTAAGTAAAAAAATCCACCTAAAACCTAAATTCGCCCTCCTTGGTGTCTAACTTAATGTTTGACCATAGGAAAAGGTGTTTTCCCCCTTTACACCTCACCCCCTCACTCATTTACCAAAACCCTAACTTACCAAAACCCTAAAAGTGACTCTTCCTTGACTTTGTTTATTTCTCTTGGATGTGTGACATAACTCATCCAAGAGGGGTCACTCTTGGCTCCCAAGTATAAATAAAGGCCCTCCCCTCCTCTTTTCACAGGATCTATTCTCACTGCAAGGTTACTCTACCCATTTCTCTCCTCTACTCTCCATTCTCTCCCACTCTTCTCTCTCATTCTTCTTGCTCTCTCTTTCTTTTCTCAAGCTTGGGCAAATATTTGTCCTAGCTTGCTTCAAATACAAGAAAGCTTTGGAGGATACATGGTGTGAAGAGTCTTCTTGGTGCCATATTGCTTAATGAGGTGATTTTGTTCTAGTTATTTCTTGTTTTCATTTGTTGTAGATCTAGAGTAGGGATCCCAAACAAAGTATTTTGTTTGGGTAGATCTTTTGGTAGTATTATCATAGATTTAGTGAGTATATCTTGCAGATTTAACAAAGTATTTTGTTTTATTACATGAATGTGCTCACCCCTTTCTTTTTTTCATAGCATTGCTTCAAGAAATTTGCAGGTTACCTAAGGGCTTTGAAGATAGATTTCAGATCTGGAAATTTTCCTCATCATCCACTTAAAACCTCTAATATTTTATGTTCTGTTTCTCTGTTCATATTCCTCTATATTTGGGTAGTTTTGTGTTCTGAAATAGACCAAAAACAAATATATATATTGTTGGTTTTGTACTATATATTTCTGGTTTCCACTAACATAATTTTTTTGCAGATTTTTTGTCAATTCTGCATCTTTTCCAGCAAGTTTTACTTGCTGGTTTTTGGCAGGTTTGTGACAGAAACGTGGAGGAACAACCCATTTGGGACCATTTAAAGTCAAGTAAACTCCTCCTAAGCAAGGGTATTAAATACCCCCTTCTTCTTCTCCTTTCTCAAGTTGTAAGCAAGCCCAAGAGAGTTTCTAGGGCTTGCATTTCTCAAGCAAATTAAAATTTCTGCATTTTTAATTTTTAGTTTGCCTACACTTAGGAAAGAGTTTGGCCAAGCCAACCATCCTATCTCGTAGCGCTAGTTAGTTAGTTTTATTTTCAGCATTGTTTTTCATTTCTAGTTTGCCCCACTTGTCTTTAAGACAAGGTTGTGTGGCTAGGATTAGTTGTATTTCAAGTTCTTTTATTCTTTATTGTTTGCCTACACCTAGGAAAGAGTTTGGCCAAGCCACTCATCCTATATCGTAAGGCTAGGTGATTAGATGATGGTTTATTGCTTTTAGTGTTTGTGTTTAATGGTTATCTTTAGATCTTAGAAACTAATTTCATTTATTTGCTTAAGTCGTGGAGGCATAGTAACTTACTTGTGTTTTTCAAGCGATTCTTTTCTTTCCAAGTATTTGCTTTGCTTTCAAGTTCAATTACTTAATCGCTTTTCAAGTTTAAGCAATTTCTTTTACTTTACTTGCAAGCACTTGTATATTCAAGCATCTTTACTTTCTTGTAATTTACTTTTCAAGCACTTAACTCAACTCAACTTAATCAATTTTAAGGTTCAATTTATCTTTAGATCTTTAGGGCCTTAATCAAACTAGTTTAATTAGAGCACCTCTAACTGTCCCAACTTTGCTATAAAAAAAGGGACTTAAGAAAAAGGCAGGGGGTGCTAGATCAGAGATGGTCTCAAGGCACTAAGTATCTCGCTTGTTGGAGTACTTTTGTTTCCCGGATTGACCTGTGGAGCTAGGGTGTGGCCTTGTTTGCCTCACTTCTTGAGCACCCAAGAGTCCTTTTGGTATAAGCGGGGAGAGTTCTAGGGAAGTCACATAGTTTTAAGATTCACACTTTAACTTAATCAACTTAATCAATCCTAAAACTTAATCCACCTCAACTTGGTATAATTTCATAATCTTTTGATGGTTTATGCTCTTTAATTTTGCAAGCATTTCACTTAAGTTACTTTACATGCAATTTTATTTGAGCATTGTAGATGATTAACTAGTAGTTGCGCATCTCTTGCCCGTGGAAGCTTTTACTTGATTTATCTATTGTCCCTTTGAAGTTGCGCACTTGCCCATTGGAGGCTCTTTTGTTGGATCTTGCATTCATCTTTAATCACCCCTTGAAGTTGCGCATCTTGTGGAGGCACTTCTTGTTTGGGTTTGTAGTTGTGTTGAATGCCATTGAAGACAACCCCTTGAAGTTGCGCATCTTGTGAAGGCACTTCATTGTTTGGGTTGTTGGCTTGTTGTGTTGTGGTGATCTTCTCTTGAATGTTCTTTCCTTTCCCTGCACAAATCAAGTCAATTTAACTTCAAATAAGTTTAGTTAGTGCTTGTCCATTTCATTTGTTAATAGTTGTGTTTTGTTGATGTATCTTTAGTATTCTTTGTATCTAGTTGTATCTTTAGATATTCTTAACTTTGTAGATAATTGTTTATTTCATTCACTTGTATCTAATTCAATTCTTTTGTATTTAATTGTACTCATTTGTAAAGTCTAATCTCTTTGTAACTTTAGTTGACCCCATTACCCAACCTTAGGCACTAGTCTTAGTTGACTTACGAAAAGGGTTGCTTCTCATTGAAATCTTGCACTTTGCATTGTTTGCCTTTCATATAGGCTAGATTCCCCCAAACTTTTAACCAATTAAAATCAACTCCTAGACATAATCTTTTAACTCACATAGTAACTAGGGTCTACCCCCCTTGGCTTTCCTAGGAGTAAGATTAGAAGGAAGTTCAAGTCGAGGTGATAGTGGGCTTGAACTTAGGCATTGTGCCTCCAAGGACACACTAAGTGGATTGGACTTATTCCACATTAGCAAGTGTGTATAAGGACGACAACAGGGCCCTAAAACGTCAAGGAAAGACCTCCCAAGTTGGGGTATTATTCACCCAACTCTTCTCTCTTCTTCTAGCATTATAAGCAAGCCCAAAGAGAGTCTTTTGGGCTTGCATTTCTCTCCAAGTTATAATTTTCTGCGTTTTTTAATTATTTTGTGCATACACCTTGCATAGTGGATTGGCCTAGCCACCCATGCAAAATCGTAAGGCTAGTTGTTAGATTTATTTTCAAGTTTTGACATTTCATTTCAAGTTTGCCCCACTTGTCCTTAAGGCAAGGTTGTGTGACTAGATTTACTTGCTTTCATTTCAAGTTAAGTTATTTTCTTGCATTCTTTTGCCTACACCCTGCAAAGAGGATTGGCCTAGCCACCCATGCAATATCGCAAGGATAACTTTACATGCTAATTTGTTCATAGTTGTTTATTCTCCTACTTTCATTTAGTTTCATTTCAAGTTCATTATTTATATGTCATAATAGTTAGTATCATTTCTTTCTTGTGTAATATCTTGTATAAGCTCTTGGAAGCAATTCATTTCCTTTGCAATTTCTTTAAGTTGGATCTATAAGCATCTTGTTTATTTCATTTTCAAGCTCTATCTCCTTAAGATTTTAATACAAGTAATTTTATTTGCTTAATCACTTAACTTGTAGCTTTAGGAGGGATAATTTATTTAGTAATTAGAGAACCCTTTACTGATACAACTTTCACCAACAAAAAGGAGACTTGTGGAGGCTACTTGGGGTGCTAGGTCAGAGATGATCTCACGGCACTAGGTTCCCCCTTGTTGAGCGCCCAAGTTTTCCGAGTTGACCTGTGGAGCTAGGGTAAGGCCTTGTTTGCCTTGCTTATTGAACACCCAACAATCCTTTTGGCCAAAGCGGTAGAAATATAGGGGAAGTCACCTAGTCTAGGCTTGCAGCTTCACTTCACCTAAATCAACCTTAAAATTTACTCACACAACCTATGCTTCAAGTTTATAATCTAATCTAAGTTGTGCTTTACTTTCCTACAATTTTACTTCAAGCATTATCTGTATTGCAATTCACATTTTAGTTGAGCATCTTAATGGTTGAATGATGTATCCTTGATGTTGCGCATTAGTTCCATTTGTGGCTTTCCTTCCAAGTTTTGGTTCTGTTATCCCCACTTTTTAGGGATAACTAGCAGATCATGTCTCGAGGCCCACAGGTCCTAGACATGGAGTACCGAGAGCAGGATTGACCTGAGCATGGCCTTGGAGGGCCCACCTTCTCTTCTTCCATCATCCTTGCCTTGACAGCAGCAACAACATCCATCACCATCGGCTTGGTCCCGTATCGGAAGAGGTTCTTGCTCCATGAGGTAAGTGGTCCAGGTATCATGGTATGTGTCATTTTTTATCGTTAAAACCTTTAAACATATGCATCTAATTCCTTTTATCTCTAACAAATGCTTGGATCTTACATTTGCCCACTTGACCATGTTTGGGGGGATTGACAAGGTGCCCTAGCAAGCCTGTGTCTGTAGGGTTTGGTTTGCCACTGGGGGGATTTCTGAAAAGCCATCATCCGTTCCCACCACAGTACCACTTTTACATCTTATTTCTCGCTCACCTATCCCATTCCCCTTGTTCGGGCATTGGGTTGACCTATTTTCAGGATTGCACCTTACCTCGTGGGAAGAAGGGGCTAAAGGCCCAGAAGGTAAAAGCAAGCTGGTAAAAGATAAAAGCCTAAGAATAAACCTCGAGATGCTTTGCCCAGGGATCCCGAGAAAGCAATAAAAGGCTTCTCAGCAAGAGGGACCCGGAAAAATAATAAAACAAGACCTAGTGAAAGGATAGGTGGTCTCATCACGAGCCAGCCTATTAGGTCCATGGGTACCTAGCGGTATGACATTGCCATCAGCTGGTTACCACGCCAGGGCAGTGACACTTGGTTGCATGGCGAAGGGAAAGGGGGTCTCATCACGAGCCAACCTTCTCATTTCTGCAAAAGTACTTGTGGGTATTGTTGTCAGCTCTAGTCACCATGCCAAGGTAGTATCCCCTGGTTAGATCTTGAACAAAAAAACAAATAAAAGAATAAAAAGAATAAAGGCAAGAATGGGCTTGGAAAAAATGCATCCATGACAGGGACAACTCGCCTTCTACAAAGGCACTCACAGGTAACACGTTGCATCCTTGGCCCTTACTGCACCCATATGCTTGGACATCCCCTGACCACATCATCCACTTACATGGCTTGGATGAGGTCTCTCTAGGAACTTTCCTTTTTCTGTGGACACTAGCCCAATAGGATGCCTTGTCCTTTTCCCCAAACTTGTATTGCAAGCTTGTGTAACGTCTTTGAGCTATTGATTGATGTATTAGGGATTTTATGCATGTGTTTAATAATATTAATGATTAAATGTGATTGACATTGCTATGATCCCTGTGACTGATGAGCCCATGGAGGGCGTAGCCTTTGATGTGCAGGACCATACCCGACGGACAGGTACCATTTGGATTGGTACACATGGGGAGATTATCAGTTCGGACCTCCATGGGGCTGAAGAGCCCACCAGATGGATGTTGAGACCCCATCAGGGGACAGAGACAGGGCAGAGGTTGATCAGAGTCTTTGCACCAGGGAAGAAGAGGACGTTCCACCAAAAGCACCCTGGCATGGCTTAGCCTAGGGGGTTGAGCCCTTTTTCACTAAGACATTGGCCCTGGAAGGCCTGGGACGTCACCTTTGATGACCATGATGTCATCCAGCCTATTGGACGTCTTTGGGGGCAGACTGGGCAGCAGTGGCACATGTGGCATGTTGGAGAAGCCCCTGGAGGGCTAACGTTTTGCTCCAGGATGTTTCATTTTCCCTAAAAAGGGCTAGCACCTCTCTTAAAGGGGATTTTACTCTCTCCTGCTTAATTAGGGTTTTTACTTAGCATTTAATGTAAAAACAGTATGATTTTGATATTATGGCCTTGTCAACCTTTTTATGACCTAAAAAGTAAAATTAGGTCATTGATACAGTATATATTGAGGATTTTGATCCTCATTTTATCATCATAACTCATTCACTCCATAAGGAGGCCTGAAATTTGCGCCCTATCTTGGGTATTTGGCTAATTTAAGGAAGGCACACTTGTTAAAGGAACATTTTTTGGCATATCTTTGGCATTTCTCTTGAAGGATGGTTTACAACTAGGGTTTGCATGCTATTTCTGTAACACCCTGTTTCCCCCAGCTTGTAAATATAACTGGACTAGACAAGAACTATGGCGAACTCATAAATGTGAATATGTGATGTAAATGGACCTTGAGGGAAAGGTCAATGAATGCGAATAACATTATG
>JASDQU010308112.1:166291-176518 GCA_032191745.1 Picea mariana | reverse complement strand
AATAAAATTAAGCACTGGCAAGGAAGACCATTGTTCAATATTAGAGTGAAAAGATTCCAAGATACACATTGAGATGGGTTTCCCTTACAGGTGAAGAGAATTGTTACCCTGCAAAAACTAATTTAGAGGTCTATTTGGAAATATGTTCCCCACAAAAAGTTTTATTCCTATCAGCTATTTAGATAGGAACGGGATTTTAGGATGGACATATGATGCAGACATAGACATCCTCAGTTATGCTAATCAAAGACAATGACAAGTCTAACATGGATTATGTCACAAGTACATATATGCAATAAAGCATAAGAATCATTGTTATTCTATCATAAATTTATTCAATATCATAATCAGGACAATTTATTTTGCAGTGAATACAGTTTTAGAAAATATGGTAAAATTTCAAAACACAAACAACAATCGGTGACCAAGGAAGTAATTTAGAATCATGAATAATTGCAGATAAAATTAGATATGGACAATTACCTCCAAAACACTTTCTTTACAGGCATGGATCATGTCAAATGGTCAAGCTTGAAAGTAGTGTGTCTATAGTCTGGTCCATCTAGAATAGGGATATATCATATTATGAGGCTAGTTACTGGCTCAAATGAGGAGAGTATTAATGTGGAAGCCAGAGACTTGCACCTCAAAGCCAGTGTCTGGATGGAAAAATATTTTGGTGTGGGTAATACCCAATAAACCACTTCTCTCTCTTAATTTTTATGCATGATGGATTATGCATGAATATGTCACACAATTGCACAAGAAAAAAGGCAAAGGTAAAATAAAAAGAGAAGGCATAAACAAAGAACACTTTCACCTGTTATAATAAATCTATGTGCCAATCTACACTCATAAATAAATAACTCATAAATAACTCATAATAAATCTATGTGCCAATCCAAAAAATGATGGCAGAACTCATAAATAACTGAGATATGCATACATACACAATAACTGAATAACCATCTACAGTTCCCAACTCGCCTTTTACAATATGATGTATAAAACACATTTCCTCACACTGCAGTTTTGCAAGATTTGTGAAAATTAAGATAGAAAGAATGAAAAAAGAACTTGGGGAACCTCTGCACAATTCTCTACCATTTGCACGCCTACATCCTGTAGAAACTGATGTCTCACCAAGTTCCTTCGTGACCAAATTTCAGCCTACTGTCACTGCCTTCAAAAATGTAAAGAAAAACACAAGACGCAACTTCCAATAAAGACTGAATATACTCAAGAAAGAATTAGTATTTCTCTTATATGATGGATCCTAGACTATGTATACAATGATGCTACACAATATTTTTCAACAAAGTTAAAGTATAAAGGTGGAATCATTTAGCTTGAGCTTGACTTGCGAAGTACTTAGGAAGTGCCATAAATCCACTCGGAAGGAGTCTGCAATTTTCTTTAAATTTGGAAAATGTTTTTTCCATTGAAGACCTGGAGAAACAAGGCATTAATTTACCATACACAATATATGTAAAACACGAACTCGTAACAGAAGAATAGACTAGGTTTGTCCCAATACTATTACTTAATCTAAATTGCTTTCTTTATGCTCATAATTAGCAATAAAGTGTTAGAATTATTTGTGTAATCTGTATATGTGGAAACGGTCCATTCATATGTATCATAATTATGTCTAAGGCCATATTTTATTTCAATTATTGTATACTAGGTTTATAGTTAAGACCAACCTAGTCAAACTTGATATGTAGACCCAATACCCTCTTGGAGTGTGTTCTCTTGTTATGTGGGCCCATAACCTCTATTGGCAGGATGCCTTACTTGAGTTTTGTATAAATATACAACTCAAGTCTCATTTGTATCATCTCATTTGGTGATCTTCTTGATCTGAAATACAAGCCTTATAAACCTAAGGGCACTTAATTTTGGTGCTCTTTTGTGATTTGGCAATAAACACCTTTCTCTTAGGTGCAGTTGTGTATTTCTGGGTGCACTCGTGTCTTTCTGCTTTCAGCATTTGTGGTTGGATTTTTCACTCTCTTTAGTGTACTATATCTATCTCTCTCTGGCACTTGTGAGGACACTATCTCAAAATTTGAGTGAGATTTGGTTCCATTGATTCTCCTATTGACCCTTGTAAATATCACTCTCCCGTTGACCCTTGTAAATCTCACAGAAAGACTTTGACAACAAAATATAATTTCTAGCATACTATCAAAAGCACATATCCTGTTCAATTGCTTCGCACAAACACCACTGATATTTTTCTCCTACGTCTTTATGACAGCTAAATCCATAACAACCAAACATGACACCTGAAGACAGGAGAGAGTTCTGTATTTGTCTTTGTTTTGGAATTGGGAGTAGATAAAAATTAGAGGGGCACCTCCACCACACATAGACATTCTGTCAAAAATAATATGCAATATTTAATAGGGAGAGAGGGAGGGTGATCTCATGGTTAGCAAGCGGTTAATGAAATCAATGATGACTAGTTCAAAACCTACAGTGTCGCACAACTCCATAAAACACAATAATGGCCATAACATGGTAGGTGGATTCATCCTGCCATAGGGAGCTTTGGCCTCTTCCACCTCGAGATCTTCCAATAACATGGCTCCATTATGAAACAATAAGAAACGATTAAAGTAAAACACTAAATATGAGGAAATCAGAAGATGGAAAAGTCATGGGAGAGAGACTTTTACCACTTGCACTGACAGTCATGAAATATATCCTATTGCTAGCAGTCGTCGCAGTGACTAGTGCATGTGGTGATTCTATCTCATATTGATAATATTTTCTCCCAGATTGCTCCTTGACTTCAGCACTTTTTACCCTCCCTTCTATATTATCTCCAATCAGCTCTGGGCCAAAAGAATATATCACTTTCTTAGGTGGCCCAATGTCTTCAATTCTAGAATTTTCATCATTGTCTACATCATTAAAGTGAAAAAATTAGATGCATGATTGGTATCCAGAAATATAAAATTCCAATTTATAGTGCCATGCTAATAAATCATCCTCTCAAGAAACAACTATCCAAAAATTCAAACCTAGAATTATTAAACATTTGAAATTTTGTATAGTATGTACTATGAAGGTACAAGAGCCCAATCACAAGGCACACAATGCAACAAAAATCATCCCAGACTCACCGCAATCACATGATAAAGGCTACAGAACATGAGGAAAAAAAATGTCATCTATGAGGATATACAGTAAGCAATACTGGAAAATATACTAGCCATTCAAAAGGTTAGTCTCAACTACTATGACAATGCCTCTGCCCTGGTCAAGATTTTTCTGGTGATCTGATTACAAAGATATTATAAGCCAATTCATGCTACAGTTTAATGTTTTCCACAAGCCAAAGGATCAACCAATCCTACCCACAAGATCTAACAATTAACTGAATCATGTCAAATCATTCCCACATTCACATAAAATTGAATCCATCAAGCTTAGTTTTCAAGTCTGTCTGAGCAATCATTTTAATTCACCTTTTCTTTGTAAATTCCATGGCACTAATGAGAACAAACTTGGCAAGCTTCTCAAGAACAATAAAGACTAGGATTGTTAAGTAGATAAGCAATTGAAACAATATTGGAAAAGTATGACATCCATTACTAAAATGAGTCTATGGCTGACCATGGGTTTGCTTATGCATGGAAGCAATGAGGTCCAAAGAGAATTACATTTAACCAATTTGATTCAAAAGGGATGTCGTCCAGTTCATCTTAGTTTCACCATTAAGTCATTTTCTCATCATAGTGTTGTTACCTAGCAAGAAATGACAGATTACCCTCGGGGATATGCAGTTGAAAAGAAAAGAAAATTATATTAAAGATGATATGCAGTTGAAGCTATGTACCTGATGGTGCAATAGAGTTGAAGACTTATTGGTTCTACAAGGCAATTTTGCCCTCAAAACTTTTTTTTTGTAACTGGAATTTCCACTCCCCTACGTGAGAAAATAATGTAATGGGTCTGCATGGATCATATTTTAGGTTAGTTTCCTATGAATTTTTCATTAGGGAAGTCCTTTCATTGAGTTTTTTTTTTCCTCTGGTAATTGATTTGGCCTAACCAACCATTTTTATTACCCTTGAGTTTTTCACTCCCACAATAATCCTCCAAAGTGGTGAAAGGTGTTCTAATGATTGAGCCCAATGGGTGCCTAGGGTCTAGGAGTATTTTAAAGGACCATGCTAGACATATCCTAGAGTCTTGCGGAGTTCCGTCGAGTCTAAGTAGTTTTTATTTTTATTTTTTTTAAATTACCCAGTTAATAATAATTTTAATTAATTTTGATGTAAAAATGAAAAAACTAGGTCCTCGGGGATTTTGATAGGGGTGTGAATACTCAAAATAAATGGAGTGAGAACCCCTAAACCCTTGGACCAAGTTTCAACTCAATTGAACAAGTTTTGCTAGGTCATTGTCCATGAGGATTCATTCAATCCAAGTCAGCAATTTAATTGCTTTAATTGACAAAGCCAAAAATGTCATTTTTTGTAAAAATGAGCCAAAAGAGTTGAGAAAGAGTGGGAAATGTTTCCTAAGCCTTTTGCTAAGTTATAAAAGTAATTTTCTAACTTACCCAACCCCCCTTGCTTAGCCACAACCCAAAAATCATCATCTACCTAGGGAAGTTGCACCCCCCTTGGTGAAAAACATGTCCAAAGTAAAAAATTAAAAGATGATGAGCCTCCTAATCTCTAAGTGTGCCCCCCTTTATATAATTGAGTGTCGGACTATGTCAAAAAGGTGTTTCTCCTTCCCCTCACTCAACCCTCAAACCCTAAAGCATACCAAAACCCTACAAATGTGCCTTCTTTGAGATGGTGAGTTCTTTTGCATGAGTGACACTTAGAGCTCATCCAAGAGGGGTCACTCTTGCCTCCCAAGTATAAAATAAATTCTCCCCTCCCTCATTTGACATCTATTCTCAGTGTACTATTACTATTCTCAAATCTCTCCCACTCTTCTCTCTTTCTCCCATTTTCTCTTGCTCTTTCTCTTGTGTAAAGCTTGTTGCAAGTATTTGCAACAACCTTTTTCTATTGAATAAATAAATATTTGGAGGATCCATGGTGCATTGAGAGTCTTCTTGGTGCCATCTTGCTTATTGGAGGTGATATTGTTTGGTTTACTTTATGTATGCATTTTGGTTATAGATCTAGAGTAGAAACCCCAAGCAAGGTATTTTTCTTGGGTAGATCTATGATAGTATTAATGTAGATCTAGTGAGTAGTTTTTTGGGATTTTGCAAAGTATTTTTTTTCATATTTTAGATCTACACACATTTACTCTATTTTGTAATTTTTCTTCACAAGTTTGTAGGTCACCCAAGGGTTTTGTGGACAAATTTCAGATCTTGAGATTTGTCTCTTCACCCAATTCAAGCCTCTAAAAATTCCTGCAATTATTTTCTGTACATTTCCATACTGATTTTGGGCATTCTAACTCTTTTGAATATGTCTTTTAAATATATTTTACTCGTTGATTTTTACACAGAAATTTTATGTTTTCACTAACAAAAAATATTTGAAGTTTATGGTTACTTTTGCAGCTTTTCCAACAAGCTTTGCTTGCTAGCTTTTGCAGATTTGAACCAGATTGGAGGATGTACAACCCATTTGGGGCTTTTTGAACACCTATTTCGACTATGGGGTGAACTCCATATGCTATGAAGATTATGTACCTGATGGTGCAACAAGTTTGAAGACTTCCTGGTTCTACAAGGCATTTTTGGCCTCGACACGTATTTTTGTAATTGGAATTTCCACTCCCCTGCGTGGGATAATAATGTAATGGGTCTACATGGATCATATTGTAGGTTAGTTTCCTATTACTTTGTCATTAAGGAATTCCTTTCATTGAGTGTTTTTTTCCTCAAGTAATTAATTTGGCCTAACTAGCCTTTTTAATTACCCTTGAGTTTTTCACTCCCACAATAATCCTCCAAAGTGGTGAAAGGTGTTCTAATGATAGAGCCCTATGGGTGACTAGGGTCTAGGAATATTGTAAATGAACATTCTATACATCTCCTAGAGTCTTGCGGAATTACGTCGAGTCTAAGTAGTTTTTTTTTAATATTTTTAAAATTACCCAATTAATGGTAATTTTAATTTTTTTTTATGTAAAAATGTAAAAGCTAGGTCCTTGGGATTTTTGATAGGGGTATGAGTACTAAAAAAAATGGAATGATACCCCCTACACCCTTGGACAGTTTCAGATCAATTGGACAAGTTTTTCTAGGTATTTGTCCATGAGGAGTCCCAGTCAGTCCAATACAACAATTTAATTGCTTGATTTGACAAAGTCAAAATTGTCAAATAATTGTAATATGAGCAAAACATCATGAGAGAGAGTGGGAAATGTTTCCTGACTTTTTTCCTAAGTTGGAAAGTAATTTTCCACTAAATACCCCCCCTTACTTAGCCAACAACCTAAAGTGGTGTTCCCTTGCTAATTGACATGTGGGAATTAAAAAGTTTAAGTGAAAAAATCCACCTAAACCCTAAATTCGCCCTCCTTTGTGTCTAAATTAATGTTTGACCATAGGAAAAGGTGTTTTTCCCCTTTACACCTCATCCCCTCGCTCATTTTCCAAAACCCTAACTTACCAAAACCCTAAAAGTGACTCTTCCTTGACTTTGTCTATTTCTCTTGGATGTGTGACATAACTCACCCAAGATGGGTCACTCTTGGCTCCCAAGTATAAATAAAGGCCCTCCCCTCCTCTTTTCACATGGTATATTCTCACAGCAAGGTTACTATACCCATTTCTCTCCTCTCCTCTCCATTCTCTCCCACTCTTCTCTCTCATTCTTCTTGCTCTCTCTTTCTTTTCTCAAGCTTGGGAAAATATTTGTCCTAGCTTGCTTCAAATACAAGAAATCTTTGGAGGATACATGGTGTGAAGAGTCTCCTTGGTGCCATATTGCTTAATGAGGTGATTTTGTTCTAGTTATTTCTTGTTTTTATTTGTTGTAGATCTAGAGTAGGGATCCCAAACAAAGTATTTTGTTTGGGTAGATCTTTTGGTAGTATTATCATAGATCTAGTGAGTATATCTTGTAGATTTAACAAAGTGTTTTGTTTTATTACATGGATGTGCTCACCCCTTTCTTTTTTTCGTAGCATTGTTTCAAGAAATTTGCAGGTTACCTAAGGGTTTTGAAGATGGATTTCAGATCTGGAAATCTTCTTCGTCATCCACTTAAAACCTCTAATATTTTATGTTTTGTTTCTTTGTTCATATTTATCTATATTTGGGTATTTTTTTGTTCTGGAATAGACCAAAAACGAATACATATACTGTTGGTTTTGTACTATATATTTCTAGTTTCCACTAGCATAATTGTTTTGCATATTTTTTGTCAATTCTGCATCTTTTCCAACAAGTTTACTTGTTGGTTTTTGGCAGGTTTGTGACAGAAACATGGAGGAACAACCCATTTGGGACCATTTAAAGTCAAGTAAACTCCTCCTAAGAAAGGGTATTGAATACCCCCTTCTTCTTCTCCTTTCTCAAGTTGTAAGCAAGCCCAAGAGAGTCTCTAGGGCTTGCATTTCTCAAGCAAATTAAAATTTATGCGTTTTTAATTTCTAGTTTGCCTACACTTAGGAAAGAGTTTGGCCAAGTCAACCATCCTATCTCATAAGGCTAGTTAGTTAGTTTTAGTTTCAGCATTGTTTTTCATTTCTAGTTTGTCCCACTTGTCCTTAAAACAAGGTTGTGTGGCTAGGATTAGTTGCCTTTCAAGTTATTTTATTCTTTATTGTTTGCCTACACCTAGGAAAGAGTTTGGCCAAGCCAACCATCCTATATCGTAAGGCTAGGTGATTATATCATGGTTTATTGCTTATAGTGTTTGTGTTTAATGGTTATCTTTAGATCTTAGTGTTGATATTATGGTAGCTTTGGGAGGTATGAACCTCCATGGTGACCTCTGACAAGATTAGAATGTTCTGGAAGAAAGAAAAGAAATGAATGTAACCCTAGAAGAGATGACGGCTGAAGAGAGATAATTAATATGAATTAATTAGTACCTAGAATGAGAAGTCGTCACAGGCAATTAGTCAGGTTTATTATAAATACAGGGCGCCAGTCTCTCATTTGACACACTTCTCATAATTGCAGAAAGTCACTTGTGTGCAAGTCCTGGGGAAGGTGTTGTGCCAGTTTTGGATTGGACTTTCTGATCAGCGTTGGTTACTTT
Source organism: Picea mariana (assembly GCA_032191745.1). NCBI lineage: Eukaryota > Viridiplantae > Streptophyta > Pinopsida > Pinales > Pinaceae > Picea > Picea mariana. The sequence continues at coordinate 168,311 of JASDQU010308112.1, read as the reverse complement.
TTCTTGGTGCATTAGCCTTGCTTGGTTATTGGATTTCTACCAGGATTCTTCTCTGTGTCAAGGTCAAGGTGCTCGAAGGGTGGCTTCGACCTATGGTTGGGTGACAATAGTGATATTGTCAATGGTAAAATGAGCACATTCATTCATATTCTAACATTTAGAAGCTCATTCCATTTATTTTCTTAAGACGTGGAGGCATAGTAACTTTTTTTTTTCAAGAGATTCTTTTCTTTCCAAGTATTTGCTTTGATTTCAAGTTCAATCACTTAATTTTTTTTCAAGTTTAAGCATTTTCCTTTACTTTACTTGCAAGCACTTGTATATTCAAGCATATTTACTTTCTTGTAATTTACTTTTCAAGCACTTAACTCAACTTAACTTAATCAATTTTAAGGTTCAATTTATCTTTAGATCTTTAGGGCCTTAATCAAACTAGTTTAATTAGAGCACCTCTAACTGTCGCAACTTTGCTATAAAAAAAGGGACTTAAGGAAAAGGCAGGGGGTGCTAGATCAGAGATGGTCTCAAGGCATTAGGTGTCTCTCTTGTTGGAGTACTTTTGTTTTCAGATTGACCTACGGAGCTAGGGTGTGGCCTTGTTTGCCTCACTTCTTGAGCACCAAAGAGTCCTATTGGTATAAGCGGGGAGAGTTCTAGGGAAGTCACATAGTTTTAGGATTCACACTTTAACGTAATCAACTTAATAAATCATAAAACTTAATCCACCTCAACTTGGTATAATTTCATAATATTTTGATGGTTTATGCTCTTTGATTTTGCAAGCATTTCACTTAAGTTACTTTACATGCAATTTTATTTGAGCATTGTGGATGATTAACTAGTAGTTGCACATCTCTTTCCCATGGAGGATTTTACTTGATTTATCTGTTGTCCCTTTGAAGTTGTGCACTTGACCATTGGAGGCTCTTTTGTTGGATCTTTCATTCATCTTTAATCATCCCTTGAAGTTGCACATCTTGTGGAGGCACTTCTTTTTTGGTTTTGTAGTTGTGTTGAATGCCATTGAAGACAACCCCTTGAAGTTGCGCATCTTGTGAAGGCTACTTGGGGTGCTAGGTTAGAGATGATCTCATGGCACTAGGTTCCCCCTTGTTGAGCACCCAAGTTTTTCGGGTTGACCTGTGGAGCTAGATGGATTTTCTGGATACAATCAGGTGTTACTCAAGAGAAAATATCAACTCAAAACAACATTTACCACACCATGAGGAACATTCATGTACCTAAGAATTCATTTCGGCCCTATTAATACATGTTCAAACTTTCAAAGAGCAATGGAATTTTCTTTTAGAGATCTCATTCCAAAAATTATAGAGATTTACCAAGATGATCTCACAGTTGTGTCAAAAGAAAGAAAGGACCACATCTCACATCTCAGAATTGTCTTTGAGAGATGTACGAAGTATGGTATCTCCTTGAACCCTGAGAAGTTTTTTTTCATGATAGATAAGGGAAATTTATTGGGACATGGTATCAAAAGGAGGAATTTCTGTAGACCCAGAGAGGATCCAATCTATCAAACATGTGCACCCCCAAGCTAACAAAAAATCCCTACAATCATTTTTCGGAAAGATAAACTTTATTCGAAGATTTGTCCCAAGCTTTGCTGAAAGAATAAAACCCATGAGTGCATTACTTAAAAAGGATAGGACATTCAGGTGGGATAACAAGGCCATTAAATCCTTTGAAGATATAAAATATGCCATTTCCCAAGCCCCAGTTTTGGTTAGTCCTGATTATTCACGGGATTTCATGATATTCTCTTTTGCTTCTCAAGAAACCAACACAGGTGTCTTGTTGCAGAAATATGTTGATGACCATGAACACCCCATTGCATTCATGAGTAAATTCCATAGGGATTTAGAGCTGAATTATTCAATTATTGAGAAACAGGCTTATGCCTTGGTAAAATCCCTTAAGCATTTTAGAAACTATGTGGGCTACAATAAGATTAGGTCTTATGTCCCTTACCTGACAGTACAAGCTGTTTTATCACAACAAG
>JASDQU010308112.1:0-20649 GCA_032191745.1 Picea mariana | reverse complement strand
GGGAATCATCTGATGATATCCCAACAAACACAGTTTCTACATGCTAGTCAAGGCCATGGTATTTACTAGAACCCTGGCCAACAACCCAACTTTTCCTGGCAACTTGCTGTCAGTCAAATTCCAGAACCCCTTTTTCTTGTACATTATACCCCACCCAAACTACCATTTCTGGCAACGTTACACTTGCCAGACTTTTCAAGGTTGCTTAGTGACCCGATTTTTTATGATCCGCGTTGGCCCCCAATGACAACTAAGTTTCCCTCAGATATTCCAAAATTCAAAGGCAAGCCTAGCGAAGACCCAGGTGATCACGTGACAACTTTCCACCTATAGTGCTCGTCAAACTTGTTGCGAGATGAATCCATACAATTGCATCTTTTTCAATGTACTCTTATCGAGGGTGCTGCAAAATGGTATATCAAGCTCGACCACTCAATATATACTTACTTTAGTGATTTGGTGATGGTTTTCCTAAACCATTTCCAACTACCCATGAGATATGATGCCGACACCGAATTTTTGGCTAACTTTGAGTAGAATAAGGCCGATCATATCTTGGATCACATCCGAGAATGGAAGCATCGAAAAATCTTGATCAAGGTACATGTCCCACCAACTTTCCTGCTGGAGTGGTTCCTGAAGTCTTTGGTACCTCATTTATTCAAGGATGTTGCAAATTTGAGAGTGTTTTCAAAGGAGGAGGCGATAATGAGAGCACAACAACTTGAACTGATATACTCTTAGTCTTGCTTACTCTATGGGATTTTTCTAGATGCGCCATGGTCCATCCTTGATAAGGCCAGACAAAAGTATGGACCACATGCCGATGGTATATTTGGTTCAACACAAGTAAAGTCCACTGTTTCTCGGTTCTTAGACTTTTGCAAATGGTTTTATGATAATGTGGTTCTTTCATAATCATCGCATTAGGTTTTTATTCGACGTTTCAGACCAAAAAATGTGGTCCATCATCAAGAAGAGTTTTTAAGATATGAAGGAAATCTGAAAATCATCAGGTGTCTAATATGAAAAGTTTTTTAGTAAAGATCCAACTTATTAAAAATAAATAAGACATAAGAAATTGCTAATCAATTACTAATCAAATAATACTAATCAGTTTCTAGAATATGTCCTTGTGGTTAGTGTTGGGATCCAATTTTGACTGATCTTCTAGCCATCATCTCTGTTTATATTGTTTGGTTTCTTTTCGATTTTGATGGCTTCCCTAAATTTTCTATTGTGATAGTGATCTACTTTGGCAAGAATTTTGGCCTCTTCAATACAAATATGATGTTTTTTTTTATCTAAATGTTCTACCAACACCGAGGGACGAGTGTGATTGTGCTTGATATCAATGACGTGTTCTTGAATTTTGATTCTAAAGGATCGACCTATTTCCCCTATGTATTGTTTACCACATGAGAAAGGGATCATATAAACACCTTTTTGTTCAATGGGATCAACAAGGTCTTTGACTAACCTAAGGGAATTCCTAATGGGGGTTATGGGTTTGAAGGTTGCCCCAAATCAATTGCAACAATTTTTGATACAATAGACAATGACCAACCAGACCTCTGGTTTGGCTACTCCCCCTACCCAAACATCGGACATACATAGTATGTAGTCGACGAACCTGAAGGCCAACCAACAGCTTGACGGAAAGAAGAAACAATGAAACAAGAAGGGTAAGGGGGATAAGAAACCCAACAAAAATGCTGGCAGGGGCGACACATAGAAGAGAAAGTCGAAGTATCTATGAAACCTTTGCATGGAGGACCACCCGACTCATATGAGACCTCGACTTGCGGAGGCCCAGAAGTTATTAGCGCATCAACAAATTGTTGTGTTAATGAACCCATTTCCATATGGAAAAAATATGACTCAATCCTATTTGAGGGTGGATTGGGGCAGTCAGGGACCCCCCCCATCTTGTAGTAATCCTCTGGTTGCAAACGTCTACATGATGAAAGGTGACACTTATAGAGCAACCATGGCACATAATTACGGGATGCCAGAATCTTTCAAAAAGAGTAAATAAGACACAAACCCACCTGTCCCTCTCCAGATTGAAAGGGAAATGGGAGAAACAATGACACACATCTCGAGAGGGGAATTCAAGAAAGCTTCTCATAATCCAAATACAAGGGCCGCCTGTAACTACTCTGTGGTGGAGGATATGTCACAAACCCCTTACGCGATGTCCACTTTGGAGGTTCTCCAGACTTTCCCTTCACAGAGAATGATTCGCTTTGGGATATGTAGAGACTTGCAATCTGTGAATGATCATTCTTGATATGATCAACTTGAAACCTCGTCTCCCTTACCATGTTCCATTTTAGATAGTAGTGGCTTACACCACAAAATATTTTACCCAGAATATTTTTCGTATAGTGGTTGATGAGGATGCCTTGACTTGCCTGATGTCATTGGCATGTTGGAAGGTCATTGGAAAACCTATTTTGTCTCCATCACCTACTCCGCTTACTAGTTTCGACGATCATTCTTTCAGACTGCATGGAATCATCCCTTCTTTCCCTCTGAAGTTAGGAGGAAAGACCATGTGCATCGAAGTTTAAGTGGTCGAGGTGCCTCTTGACTACAACCTACTGTTAGGAAGGATTTGGAATTATGCAATGCATGTAGTGGCTGCCATAGTTTTTTGTGTCTTGTTGTTTCCACATGAGGGCCGAATCGTAACCATTGACAAATTGTCCTTCTCTAGGCATGATCCTTCATCGGGGGCATCCACGGTCTCGATGATTGATAAACCTTAGCCTGACATAGTCAACATGGGGGTTGGTTTTTTCCCACCTTTGATGGGTACTTTTTATTACCCTCCTCCTTCTAGTGATGTCAAGTTTATATCGGCTGCCCCAACCAGCCTAGGGTTGAAAAATTTCAAGTGTCATCATTCCGAATGACTTACTTTAATGATCTATGGAATCTTCCTTCCCCATCGGCCTTAATGGAAGGGACAGGGAATATTGGCATGGCCATGCATTTTTTTGTGGCATAAGTTGTGTATAGTATTGTCTAAAAATATTTAGCCGACCCTGATCTGAATCCTGCACAGGAGTTAGATCCAGTTCTCGAGCCGATTTGGGCTCAAGGTTGTTTCACCACTACAGATTGTTTAGACTTGGTATTTCCCTATGATGAGGCGATTATAAAGGCATTGAACGGTCTGGACAAACCTTGGGATGATCTCGATCACAGATCTTATTTTCTCCCAGAGTTAAGAAGAATAGAGGCAAGTGAATTCATGTTGACTATGACTGGAGATAGGTCTTGTCCTTTTAATCCTCTGGCTATGCACGTAGTTTAAGCAGAGGGTAATATGGAAACTATTGCTGAAATGATACCTATTGACATCTCTAAAAACCCTAGCGTTGTGGAGAATGTTTTTTTCAGAGCAGACTGCTCCCCCGAGGATATTTGAATTTATACAGACTTATTTAAAGAATTACGGGACATTTTTTTCTGGTCTTACGAGGAAATGCTAGGAATTGATACAAGAATCATCGAACATGAGATAAATACTTATCTTGACGCTAAGCCAGTTGTTAGCGATATTTCTTGTAAAGGGGGTTAGAAGGCAAAGAATGGGTTAAAAACCCACTTGTTCTAAGTTCGGGACGCAAATGCGTCCGTGTTTAATTGGAAATCAACTTTGAACGACAGGATTTCGCGTGCCCAGATCAACGGAGCGCATCAGATTCTGAAGCCCCCCCGCCTTTCTATCTTTAAGCNATTCCGGACCCCCTCCCCCGCCTTTCTATCTTTAAGCGGAGGGGGGGGTCCGAAATCAGGCGTACACATTTCCAACGGCCAAGATCGACACGCCCGAATCAAAGGCGCACATGCGATCCAGACCCCCACTTCCTTTCTCCGTTTAACCTTGTGGTCCCTCCCCCTTCTCATCACCCACTTGCCTTCCGAGTCTCCTTGTCCCCTGCCATGTGTCTCCTCCACCTCAACACCTTCCACCATGCGGTTTTACTCCTGCACTCCCTGTTGTTTCCACCTATTTCCTGAGCATCTCTCATGGCATTCCTCATCCGCTGTCATGACTCCCTCCATATTCCCCGCCATAAGGATCCCTCACAGCAGTCCAATGAAGCAGCACCCCAAAGAAAGGCCGTTCAAGCTGATCCAGGTGACACCATTAAGTGACCGACACGTCCCAAAAGTGCCGAGTTGGTCGGGCCATCCTCAATCCCAATGAAGCAGTTATTGAAGCAATTGGTGGTAGTTAGACATCGCCTTCACCATAATGGGAAAGTCCGGTGATGAATTAAAGGCACATCGATTCGCCCACTGAACTGCCAAAATTTAGATTGCGTCTGCCATAGTTGCACAATCATTCAGAGATTGCAGCTGTAGGTTGTCAGAGGCCATGCAGACGCAAAAGTTTTAATGCAGCGTCTCAGTTTTGTTGCTGTTTTTGTTTTGAGTATATGTAGGCATTTTCACCATTTTTGTATCTATCGATGGTAGAGCACAGCTCCCAACTGTAAAGTTTTAACATCATTCTAGTTTCCTGGTTGTGCATCTGTATCTGGGATTTCTTGTTTTATGAAAAATAGTTTTCTTACTCTGTCTATGTTTTCGTCTCATGCCAGGGAGTTCATGATCGAATGATTCGCATGAATTGTTGCATTTTTGTTATGATAAAGGATTTGTTGTTACATTACTGTATTCTCTGGTCTTCTATGTTTGAATGTAAGAGGATCTTGCTTTGGACACTTTCTTCTCCAGGCTGTTAGAAACCTGATATTTATGACAGACTTTCGCACTCTTCTTATATAAGTCTTCCCACTGCTCACCCTTATTACAACTCACTGTTTGAAGTTTATCTAAGACCCCATTTGCCCATGCATGCCTGGTCTAGTTTCAGCGTTGAGGCGATATTGTTCTGAGTGTCTTTCCATTTGATCATCCCTTTATAAACAATTCGTGACATTAAACTGATGGGTGTTAGGCTCTGCTCCTGCAAGCAATCCAGGAGTGACTTCTAACGCTAACACCAGTCCAACAGAAGATTTTTCCAGGGAATCCTTGGAAGTTAACATCTATTAAGGATGAAGTAGAGAAACTGCTTAAATCCGGTTTCATCTACCCCATACAGTTGACACAATGGGTGTCAAATCTCATTCTGGTTAACAAAAAAACATGGTATGATTTGTATGTGCATGGAATTCCATGACTTGAATAAGGCCTCTCTAAAGGATAATTTCCCCACTGCATTCATTGACCAGATTGTCGATGAATGTGTAGGCTGTGAGGTCTTTTCACTCATGGATGGTTTTTCAGGATATAACCAGATTCAGATCAAACCTGAAGGCCAGCATAAAACAACTTTTATCTGTCCATGGGGCACCTTTTCTTATCATAAGATGCCTTTTGGCTTGAAGAATGCTGGAGCCACTTTTCAGCGAGCCATGTATTTTTCTTTCCACAAAATTAGACATATAGTCGAGGCTTATCTTGATGATCTAGCATCACGATCTTGCAAGAGAGCTGATCATCCCGCACACCTTCGACTAATATTCAAATGATGTCTCTATTATCAGATTTTCTTGAATCCTAACAAGTGCAGTTTTTGCGTGAAGTCGAGTCATCTTTTAGGTTTCATAGTTTTGACAATAGGGATCATGGTCGATCCTCTTAAGGTTGAGGCAATAGTTCAGTTGCCTCCCCCGTGCACAGTCCCCCAGATTCAAAGCTTACAGGGGAAAGAGAACTTTCTACGATGTTTTATCGAAAACTATGTTGAGATCACTAAAGGGTTCATGCATTTATTGAATAAGGGAGTCCCTTTCTATTGGGATGAAGCCTCTCAATGATCTTTTGAAGCATTAAAACATGCCCTCACGTATTCCCCTCTGCTCCAACTCCCTAATTATAATAAATATTTCTTGTTGTACTTGGCCGCTATAGAGTTGACCATCAGTATGGTCTTGGTTGAAGATGATGATCTACTTGAAGATCATGTGATTTATTACTTGAGTCGAGGTCTGGTTGGATTGGAACTCAACTACTCCCATTTTGAGAATATTGCATTGGCAACAATGCATGCTATCAAACGGTTCCATCATTATATCTTGCTTCGAAAGACCACCATCATTGTCATTATGAATCTGTTTCAATACGTGTTGACATGACGAGTCATTGGTAGAAAGATCAGTGGATGGATTGTTATCCTCCAAGAATTTGACTTGGATTTTGTTTTCACAAAATCCAAAAAGTCGTTGGCCTTTGCGGAACTTATTTCATAAATTTCAGTCGAATTAGGTGATGTTACACCCAAAAAGTCACCTATTAAAGGAGATCTTTTTCTGATCGCATCTTCAGACCCCTGGTATGGAGATATACTAGTCTATCTACAGACTTTGAAGTGCCCTGCTTCTACTTCTCACGACGAGTGTCGACGAATTCGCCATCAGACACGAAACTATCTAATACTCGATGACATTTTGTATTGTTGAGTTGTAGATTGTATTATTCATTGGTGCCTTATACACGAAGAAGAGAAACTCATTCTTAATGACTGCCACACTGGAGCATGTAGTGGTCATTTTTCTGGGTTGGAAGTAGCCCAAAATATTCTACGAGCCAGTTATTTTTGACCTACTTTAATCAAGGATTGCGTTGAGTCAGTCAAGAAGTGCCACCCATGTCAGATCTTCTCCCAAAATATGAGGGAACATCCTGCTCCCATGTTTCCCATCATTGTTGTTGGTTCTTTCACCTAGTGGGGGATTGATTTTACTACATGCCACCTGGTTTCAACCAGGGGGAATTGTTATATCATCGTAGTGGTAGACTACTTCAAAAAATGTGTCGAGGATATGCCAATGTTTAACAATGATGGAGAAACAATGACTCTCTTCATTTTTAACCAGATTATAGCAAGGTTCGACATCTCGAAGGAGATTGTCACTGACCATGGTAGTCACTTACAGAACAAAATGATGTCTGAGTTAACACCAAATTTTGGGTTGATGCAGGAGAATTCATCACCCTACCACCCATAAGAGAATGCAGGAGAATTCATCAATCCTGCCAAGTCAAATTGGCATTTGATGTTGTACTCGACATTATGGGCCTACTGAATGTCTGTAAATATTACCATTGGTTTCTCACCTTTTCAACTCATTTATAGGATGGAAGCAGTCTTTCCTATAGAGTGCCAGATCCCATCTCTAAAGTTGGCAGTAGATTTATTGCTAGACACTTCACCTCTTGAGGAACGCCTATTATATCTCAAGAAACTCGATGAGAAATGCCGTAATGCAGCCTTGGCCAATGAGGCTCACAAGCAATGAGTCAAGTGTCAATATGATCGGTCCATTCATCCTTGAATTTTCTCTGAAGGCAACCTTGTCCTAGTCTACGACCAAGATAAGGATCCCTTGGGGGTAGGCAAGTTTAAACCCATGTGGTTCAGACCTTTCATTGTGAAGGAGGTATTAAAGAAGGGAACTTATCGTCTGGTTGAACTTGAGGGAAATGATTTGGCAGAGACGAGAAATGGGATCTACCTCAAGAAGTATTACTTGTAGGTTGGTCACCTAGGTGACTTCTTGTAGATATGTATAGTTCTTATTCAGTTAGATTTTGTCTTTTTGTTTTATGGACATGTCATTATTTATGTCATCTTTTTCACTGTGGAAGATGTCAAGTGAATCAGAGGTGTTCTTTGGGTTCACGGACGATGATAGCTGACACACTCGGAGGCTTGCTTCCACAGCTTGGGTGATTTTCATGCCTCAAGGCCAATTGCTATCTTTCAGAGGTATCTTTCTAGGTGACGCTACAAACAATGTCGCTTAGTACAACGTAGTGATAGAGTTTCTTTGTGAAGCTTTGTCACATGGCATTTCTCACCTCCGAGTCTACCTAAATGCTCAGTTGGTTATGTCCCAATTAAATGGGGTTTACCATGTTTATGATCTTACTTTACATCGATGTTTCCTTAGGGTACGTCTCTTAGAACGTTGCTTCGATTTCATTACGTACATCCATGTTCCTGGGAGATTAAATCAAATGATAGATACTCTAGGTAATCAAGTATTAGATTGGCATGTTGCACACACATAAAAAGAAGCACAGACATACACATGTACATACATTTGTAAAATATGTGATCCATAAGACACAAAAAATATGTAGATGCATATATAAAAAATTCTTAGAGTACATAAATGGGAGTGAACGCCTCAAAAATAATAATCCGATATACATCATGAGGATTATGCCCTAAAAAATATACAAAAATTTCCCTCAGCACATGATAGTTGATCCTATATAAGCTTGAGGCCTATTGGCCCTACTGTAGTGAACAACGATATTTGACAAAATCCGGAAGAGTTATACTCAAGTCCGTGGCACCCCAACTACATGAGGCTGCATCGATGGTGGGAGATCCTCGATCTCGGCCATGAGCGTAGTGAGGTTCCGCTCCACCTACCTCAAAACTTTCTCAGCCTCTACGGCTGGAGGTCCCCCTGCGACTGCTACTCCGATGACTATTTCTGGTACTGCCTCTGGTCGAGGACGCCATCCAGTCCTCGAGAAGTCTGCTGGGAGCACTAGTCCCACATATGTACATAATAGATACATAATTGTCAAATACTCTAATGCATATAAAAAATGATATATATAAAATAAAATAAAAATTAAATAACTTTAAAAAGCACGTACCTATCTCTCCTTGCTCCTCCCCAGGAGGTACGGGCATGTCTGGATCCCTGGAAAAGTTGATTCCAGTGTAGGGGTAGTCCTCTATCACTAGAATATTTTGTTCCCACTGGTCAAAGAACTTCTCATCGAAGGCCTTTATGGTCCTTCCTCCCCCCTGTCGTGGAAAAAATGCTTCCCATATACATACCACTGGAAAGGAGGTCACATGCCCCCATACCGTCTCTCTCAAACTCAGACTAGGTACTCTCTCAAGGAAGAATGAGCAAAAAATGGTACCGAACCCGAAGTTCTTGTTTCTACATTCTCGACACTCTGTGAGATGCCTCTTCATGTAGTCAAACATGGTATTTCTCGAGTCAAATATTTGTGCATCTAAGAACTGCATTTCACAATACATGTGTGCCTGGGAAGCCTGGTGTAGGGCTTTGGATCCAGTGATCCTCCCAATAATAAAAATGATCACCTTCAGTGACAAATGTGTGATATTGTGGATGGGCATATGAGAACCTACTTTCTCAGTTCCAGCCTCGCAATGCATCCCGATGTAGTCAACGATGTTGAAGGGCCCAGGGGGAAATGTACGCAGGTTGACTGGTTCTCCTCTCATCGAGAGGCCAATCAAGAAATATATGTCCTTATTCATTGGAGTCAATGACTGCCCTCAAGCATGAACGTCTCTATTCCAGGATGCCAGTAATCTGCCAGAGCATTCAGTAGCCTGGGTTGTGCCCTCATGAACGAACACCGATAGAACTTCCATAACCCGCATTGTTTCAATGCAGTGATAGAAACAGGGTCCTCATCAACCAGCATATTGATTTCCTTGTGTTACCTCTCCCTCCAGTGGACATACATCCCGTTCCATGACAATTCAAAGGGGAGTTATCTCTTGATTTTTGATTTTTTTTTCTTTTTCCATACTTTTGAGGGTGTATGTGGGCTGTCTTGGACACAATCGCGTATGTATGATGGAAAACTATTCTCTTCCTATGTACATATGTGGGCCACCCTTTTTTAAGAGGGCATGCCCCCCCCCAAAAAAAAAACTAAAATCTATGCATAATTGAAGTATTGAAATGCAAGAGGGATGAGCTTATACTTGGTCCGAGTGGAAGTTTGTTTCTTCCTATGAAGCTCCCGAAATCAACTCTTTTAGCAAAGGGGTATTTTTTACCTTTTGGTTAATTTTCAAATTGCAATGGTGAAAATGAGTTGTCAACTTCTATTTATAGAATTTTTGGCCTTTTTTGCCACTTTTTTGAACCCTTCTGTCATTTTTTCTGTCTTGAAAATCATCTAATTTGGTTCTTGAGTTTCTTATCGGATGTTATGATGCACTTTGCATTTTGGTTTTCTAACTTTTTGGGAGATGGGTCACTTTTAAAGGTCCTTTGGTAAAAGTTGTCTTTCCAACTTTTTCCATATAAGTTAGGATTCCACCTCCACTTTTTGTGTCTCGTTGTCTTTTCTACTTTACCATAGGATCGACCCCACCAAGGTGAGACAAGGAACCATCATTGCTGCTTTAGAAGTTTCGTGATTAGGTGGTAAATCCTACCTCTACATGGATGCCCTAGATAGATCCTGGTTGCATTTTTCACATCCATGCTATCTATAATGACTTTAGGCTTGAGAGTCCTTGTTTGTCCTGTCATGATTATGATTTTGAGCCTCTGATGCACCATCACTCTTTTCCTCACCCTCGAGACTCCTAAAATGAGCATGATTTGTTGTTTTTCAAGCTCGCTTTGAGATCCGAAAGAAACATCTGACAAGACTACATTTATGCTTTTCAATCTTGTTCGGATTAACTGAGAAAAGTAACTTCTTGGAGTGTTCTTTAAGCCCTTTTTAGACTCTCTAAACATGAAAATATTGTTGAACGATCTTGTTGTCCTTCACGCTCACCAAACTAAAACTTAAAGGCATGTCTGTTCGACGATAGTTTACCCCTTTTTCGGTTCAGATGTTGAATTTTACGAACAAAGGTATACTCCGGGAACTTCGGTTCGCTAGAAGTGTATTCTCAGGTATATGTTTAACCCTTTTTTGGGCTCGAGGGACTAAATTTACGAAAGAGAACCCCCACGAAGTCCATATTTAAGCTCTTTTTAGAATCCCTAAAATTGAAAAGATCACCAAGTGACCTTGTTCCTTCACACTTGTTAAATCGGTTGAGAAGAACATCCCCCACAGAGTCCATAGTTAATCTCTTTTCAGACTCCCTAAAATTGAAAAGATCACCGAGTGACCTTGTTCCTTCACACTCATTAAATTGGTAGAAAAGAACATCTACTAGCATGAGTTTACCCCTTTTTCCGACCTGTGGATTATGGAGGAGAAAGGTACACCTTAGGATATTCATCTCATCGGGAGAGTTCTCGTCAGTAAATTTTATACTTTTTCGGGCTAAGGAGACTAAATCTAGAAAAAGGCTGGGATTCCATATTTAATCTCTTTTCAGACTCCTTAAAATTGAAAATATTGCCGAGTGATCTTGTCTTTTTCACACTTGTTAAAATGGTTTTGAATAGACGTCTTTTCAGTGCAAGTTTACCCCTTTTTCGAACCGACTAGACTATTTCCGAAAAAAGTACCCTAGTGGAGTCTTCTTTTAGATTTTTTTAGACTCTCTAAACGTGGAAAAAATACCAAGCTTACCTTCTCTGGGATCGTTAAAATTACATTGAAGGGGTTTCATTGTGTCTTGCTAATCGCGTTTTCATACTTGCATCTTTGGCCTAATGTCGGCTCCATGTTTCTCTCAACTGAACCTTTGAAGCATGCCTTATACAAAAGCCTTGTAGCACTTTGCCTCTGCGACCTAAAACCTTGACCCATGAAGGAATTTTCCTCGAGTGTCCTTTTCCTGCATATGTCTCCTTTCTCTGAGCATTAGTGTATTCCTTGCGCTTGGAACTAGTATGCTTGAAAAACTCATTCCTCCTTTGTAACGTAACATTATTTTTTTTTTTCAAGCTCTTTAAAAAATTTAAAAAGACAAAAAAAATAAAAAAAACCCCAAAAGAGGGGATGGGAAATATATATTCTTTTTTTGGCAGCACAATGAGTCGCCCTTGGACAAAGCACATCCTTCCATTTGTTCATTAAGCTTTGGAATCTAATATGACCTTAGGAAGTTGTTCTCACTACATAGATCTGTGTCCTCCTCCATTTCGTTACTCTTCCAAACACATGGAGAGTTTGCGTTGCCTCATGCATCGTGAACTTATGTCAATGTTCCGCTGCTTGAGTCTGATCATCTTTCATGCTATTTTCCAAGGGAAGTTCCACCCAACCTGAGTCGGCCTTTCTGTAGTTTGTATCTTGAACTCATGCCCGACCATCCAAAAATTCCAATCAAGTCCTTGTTTTAAATCAATGAAGTTCTCTGCCTGATCATTGAGATCCTCTTGTCTTTTCTCGATGATCCATCAAAGACCTCTGGGTAGTGAGTTCGTACACTCACATTACACTCCTACCCAAGTTTTGAAGATCTTAAATTTGTTTCTTGAGCTCTGAAGGCCTCATATTTAGCTATCATGCGTTGTTGGCTTCTTGAAGATGGATACTATACTTGTATATATTTGATTTTGAGATGTAGATCCATTGTCTATTTCTCGTGGATACACTTTATATAGTTATATGACATGGATCTGCAGTGTATTTGATTGGCAGCCTTGATTTATTTCATCCCGAGCATGGGTATGCCCGCCTCAGAGAGACAATTTTTATTTTTGTAGATGACACCTCCCGAACTCTGATCCTGGGCTCACTCGTTTCGTAGATTGGTGAATATTTTATAATGTATTTCAGCCATCAAATGCTCTTCTAACCTCACACATTAGGGGTCATATTTTATAACCCTAAATTTCTCTACATATACATACTTGGAATTTGGCTCTCTTACTTGCATTTTTTTCCAAGCCATCACCGAGTTGCTCTTCTTAAAAACCAATTTTTTGAAGATGTACATGCCTTTCTCCACTACTGCCCATGTACATATGCTTGCTGCACCACTATATCTTGCGTACCTACGCTTGCTGCACCACTACAACACGCGTATACTTGCAAAAGTTGCAAGTAATTCATTGAGATTACAGACTATTGGGTAGTTTCCCAACTAATCCACCACCTATAGCCTATCACCCAACCAAATAACCATCCTTTTGTCATATAAAAGGAGGTGTTGGGGTATCATTCCACATCTACACATAAGAATAGTGAAAATCTACCTCTTTCACATCCCCTCCTTGTCCCAAGTATTTGCATCCCTTTTGTGAGAATTTCCTCAGAATTCCCCAATTTGCCTTCCTTCCTCCATCATAAACCCATCATACTTCCCAAGAAGAAGGTTGAGAGGAGGATCCATATAGAGGTGCACGTGGATCTTGGTGAAGAGGAGCCCGAACCAAGTTCGTGGAGCAGTAGCCGGATTTGGTTGTAAGTGATCATTGTATTATCAATAAAAGAAGTACTTTTCCTATCCCAAAACATGATGTGTCAAATGTTTGCATTTGATTTATTTTTTATTCTAACATCTAACCCTCGATTTATATATGAATTGATGGTTGTAGTTTTCTGTTTATCTATCTTTGAATGCAGGCCACCCTTGGGAGGAGGTTTATAGTTAGTGAAGCTATCAAGCACGAGAGGATCATCACCGAATGTGGAGTGGAGGTACAGTTACCCTATCCTTCTCATTTTTCTTTTCATGTATGAGTCTTGGATATGTTTGGGGTGGTTAGAGAAGTAGGAGAATTTTAAACGATTATTGACCTACCTACATTGTAAACCCTGGTGTAGCCATAGGTGTTTTCTTCCTACTAGCAGTAGGACTATGTTAGGGACCTAACCTCCCTAACCCCTCACATAGTTAGAATAATATAATTCCATGTAATAAAGGCCAATATTAATAAGGCCTAGAAATAAGCAAGAATAAGTCAAATGTAAGAAGACCTAATAGAAGCTTCCACTTCTAGAAGGATCTTCCTCTAGATTGTTCTTTTGGATAGATAGATTTAGTATAAATAGGAGTAGAGGGTATGAGAAATATTGTCTTGGGGATTATTGTAATAGAGCTCTGCTATGTTGGAGGTTTCCCCCTCAAAGAGGCACGTGAAAATTGCTATCATTAATCATGGTGTTCTTTCTGGTGTTATTCTGGTATTATTATGGTATTGTTCTAGTTATATCATTGTTTCTATGCCATTTCTATGCTAAAATCTTTCTGTTCTGCATACTATTTTATATATGGAATACTACAAGTGGTATCAGAGCACCTTCCTCGACAGAAAATTGTGGGTTAAATTTTATCAGGGTAGAGATGTACTTCAACATCTTAAAGCTACATAGATCTGTCATTATGTGCATAAACCCACGGTCGGGGAGTCATACATGCAAGAAATACAAGAGGTGCTTAAGTGCACATCTGTTGGCCACCTTTGTAAAACCTGTTGGTACCCCTTCGAGTGGTAGCGCATCAAACAATACCTGTATATTGATCGAACCATATCTCCTGAAGTTGTTCATATATAAATCAATTGGCCGCTTGACTACTATAGTTCCACTGAGAAAATCACTCAGGAAGATACTCTCTAGTACCTGGTGTTGATGATGATTTTTGTCAACAAGACTTAGCTAGAAAAAAATTTCTAGACTCCCTCTCCAGTGACGCTACTTGCACGAAGTTTCGCTCACTCCCATTAGAATTGGCACAATCAACTCGACGAAGCTATTATGACTCTTGATCTATCATTCATATGCCCTCATATTTTGCACTCATGAGATATTCTCATGCCCTTTTTTTTTAAAAGAAAAACATCATCACCATGTCTTTGAGACTATTTTTGATACGTTTTCATAGCATGCCAAAGGATTATTATTAAAGCCACCATGTGTTAGGCATTCACCTTATTAACTTACTCTATTCCATACCAAAACATAAAAGTATGCTTCCTTATCTTGGCCTTCATTTCATATTATTTAAAAGGCAAGAGTTTGGTATTAACTCTATTAGTTACTCCTTGTTATAAGTTGTTATATGGAAGAACCCCACAATTTCCTTATATCCACATGGCCCATTCTATCACATATTTCTTTTGAAAAAATATTGTGGTGACATAAAGTTTTAGTAAGCCCTTTTGGAGTTATGTTATATGGAACTATCCTTATACCATATCACATTATGGTTGCTACTGGAAAAACTTTTGAAGTTTGATTAATTATGACTTGCATGAGATGGTAGACATGCCCAGTAGTGGGACACATACAATGGTTTTGATGGAACTTAATTTCATTCAAATATGCGCGAAGATTCAAATGAAATTTAAATATATTCAGGAAACTAATCTCGAAGGAGTGTTACTTTGATCATTTTGAAGAAAGATAATGAAGGCACACATGATGGATTTGACGTGTTCCTTGTTTTATAAGACTTGAAGAAAAGATGTCAAACTTAGAATCTAAGAATCAAGTTCTCAAACAAATCCTTCGATGAAATTACACATGATCTGTACCTAGTTTTGCGTACACAACAACTATACCAGATCAACACCATGTACTGGATGATAAATATGGTACGAATAGTGTATCTGCAGATGTTATTTCCAATATGGGAGTCTTGTGGACAGATGACTCTATCGATGCTTTGAGCAATCCTTTCCTATCAGATGATGATTCCAGTACTTCCTTTTTCTGTGGATGATATATCTGTGTCCATGAACTAGATATATCATGCACTAATTAGTTTTATTATGCAGGTCCTTTCCTCGCGATTCACCACCATAGCTAAATTCCTTCTTGGGTCAACTCTCTTTTTCTTCTTCATGCTTAGTCTTTTTATTGTACGTTGTGTCTAAAAGGGATAAAGATAATATACCTGGCCCTCGTCTATGCAAAGAATTAAAGATTTTGATGTTCTATGATTTTGTATGAAAGATTTTTAATGGAAATCAGTTCTTTGTCTTCCTGGATATCTCCTCGATTTTTCTTTAAAGCCCTTAGTTTTTCTTGTTTTTTATTGATTTAATACTTTAAATCAATTACAGAGCAAGGAAAACTATGCTTGGACTGTATGTTAGGAGAAATTTAACTTAAAGTTCAATGCACATTCTTGTCTCGGGATTTAAGCCTAGGATGATATTCCCGCTTCTTCTCGCTTAGCCCCACGAGAGGTTGAGAATGTTGAGGCTTGAGACTCTCTAGCCTTTTAGAGTCAACACCTGGGTAGTTAGGTATAACAGATAAGGGCACAATCTAGCCTCCTTAGTTGGTACCCTGAGATATTGGGCCAAGTACTATTGTTGTACCCTGCACATATATCAGAGAGCTATAACACAGGGAAAGCCATTGTATGTAGATACCTTGAATATCCTACCCCTAGGGACGGAAACAAAAAATAGAACAGACAAGATTTATTGCCACACAACTGTGCCTTCTGCATTCTGGTTGAAAAATTACTACACATTTCTTCTTGGTAAGCATTTGGGCATTTCATCACTGCAATATTATTCAAGCTCGAGTATAACTTCGCAGGAGTAAAACAAAAGTTACAGTGGTTCCACCGACACACTTATTTGGGACCTATCCCACTGGGTTCCTCTCTTCGCTTCGATTCTAGTGATACCTATCATTTTTAACACAATTTTTTTGTGGACCCAGCCAACACCCTTATTTGGCCCCTATCCCATTGGATCCCCCCTTTCACCCTGATTGCAATGGTACCTATCATTTGAGACCCTTCTTCTCCATGGTCCCACCCACCCCTCTATACCCCTTTTGTTTCTTGTATACCATTTTCCTACTCATTTTTCCAAATGGCTACCAAACGAGCCCAATAACTCAATACCTTGATTTCTAACACCCACTAGAACTAGGAAGACATCAATAATATCAATGCCAACCTTAGCTCAATCAATTCGGCTATTGAGATCCTCAAGGAACAATGTTACCACATCAAAGACCTCAAATACCTCACATAACACTTCCTGGGCCATTCCCATAACCCTTCCTCTTCCGAAAAACCATCTTATAAGGATGAACATGACTCTTCCCATTATTAAAGTCCTCGTACTACCCATTTTTATTGAGACCTCCTCCCTCCCAGAATTGAGGTGAAAAAATTTGATGGATCGGATTGTACAGGTTGGGTCACCCAAATGGAACATTATTTCTATTTGCATGGCATTAGCCAAGGTTCGTTATGGTTTCCTACATCTAGATCTAGAGCAATGGCAATGGTGGCAATGGTGAAAAAAGGCACGCCAAGGGTATTTTTCTTGGACACATTTTGTGTCTGAACTTTATGACTGCTTTGACTCTGACACCCACCATTTAGGTTGTTTGACCAAATTAAAGCAGTTTGAGACAATGGAAGACTTTATTTCCACATTTGAGCACTTGGCTTTCAGAACAGAGGGCATGTATGGTGCTTTCTTTAGGGAATTCTTTATTAGTGGCCTCAAATATGAAATTTGTACTCATGTTCTCATGGCATGCCCCCGGACTTGGTTGGAAGCTACTCAATGAGCCAAGGAAACACAACAAATTGTTTCCTCCTAGACCCGCAAGTCTTCCTTTCCTCCTCACCCTAAACCCACCAATTATGTCATTCCTTCAACTCCCCTCAAAATCCAGAAATTAACCAGGGACAAAATGGTTGAATGTAAACTCAAGAGTCTTTGTTATAAATGTGATGTCATATATTTTCTCGGGCACACGTGTAAGGAAACAAATCTTTTTATGACTGTGACTGGGGATATGTTTGAAAAATATGTTGTTGTTCCTCCTGTGGAGGATCTACCACCACCATATGAGCTCACCCCACCCTCTAATCCACCAGACGTTGACCCGGTGATTTCACTTAATTCCCTCACTAGCTTCTCTACTCCCTAGACTCTCAAATTAATTGGTTACATAAAAAATAAGAAAGTCATCATCCTTTTGAAAAGTGGTGGCACCCATAACTTTATTCATCGCTTCATTTCCAAAGAAGTCAATTGTTACATTTGTGCCATCAATAATGTTCAAATCATGATTTTCAATGGCGGTTCCATGACATGTGGGGGAAGATGTGAAAATGTGTGAATCCAAATTGGTTAGTATCAACTAAAATACCATATGTTTACTATAGACATGGGTGGTAGTGACATTGTTCTTGGTGTCGAATGGTTACACACTATAGGCCCCATTCTCATGGATTTTAATGAATTAACCATGCAATTCCAATAGGAGGGAAAACAATATAAGTTCCAAGGCATCATAATAGGCTCCCCTTATATCATCAGTTCCCATTGCATGGAAAAGCTCCTCAAAAAAGGTCATTTGGGAATGATAAGCCAACTCCACTCCATTCATATTGTTGAGACACCTTCTGTGCATTCCAACCTCCAATCTATCCTCTCCTACCACAAAGTTGTTTTTACCACCACCAAAGAACTTCCCCCTTCCCATGGAGTCCATGATCATTCCATCCCTCTCATCCCGAGCAGTCTTCCTCCAAATTTTCAGTGTTATCGTCATCCCTTTTCCCAGAAGAATGAAATTGAGAAAATTGTTCATGAATTACTAGAAGCTGGTGTTATCTGTCCTCGTACTAGCCCCTATTCTTCCCCTATGGTCATGGTACTAAAGAAATAAGGTACTTGGTGCATGTGTCCTGATTTTTGTTCCCTCAAAAAACTCACAGTCAAAGACAAATTCCCCAATCCTGTCATTGATGACCTCTTGGATGAATTGAGTGGTGCTTAGTACTTCATCAAATTGGATCTACGTTATGGATACCACCAGATCTTTATGAAATAAGAAGACATTCCCAAGATTGGATTTTTCACTCATGGGGGTCATTATGAATTCTTGGTAATTCCCTTTGGATTGTGTAATTCTACTTCCACTTTCCAAATCCTTATGAACCATGTTTTCTGTCCTTTTCTCCGTCATTTTGTCTTAGTTTTCTTTGATGATATTCTCATCAATAGTAAAACTTGGCCATCCCATCTCTCCCATGTGGATCAAGTTCTCAATATACTCTCTAAGAACCAACTTTTCCTCAAACAATCTAAATGTTCCTTTGGTGCCTCAAAAGTGGAATACTGATCCAGGTGGATATTGGTGGCCACCCACCTATTCCAACTGGCTCCCCGTGTCCGTTTTTTTTTAGAACGTCTTTCTGTATTGATTTATAATTGTGATTTCTACACTTCTAGGGCTGTTTGAAGCCTCACACATTCTCCAGGTGGATACATGTGGCCTATCGCCTAATTCAATTGGCTTGTTTTGTATGTTTTCATGTCAACACATCTTGTTGTACTTTTAGGGATGTTTTGGGGCCCTAAACATTGTTTTTTTGGCTCGCCATAGTCAAACTATAGATGAAGTCAGATTCTGATGGCGAAATGTGTAGTTCTCTGAAATACCTTTCCAACAAGCTATCAGGTGCCTAAAACGAAGGTCGTATGCAAAAGTTATGAACCTAGGAAGTTGAGGTACCAAATTACACCAAATTACCCATAGGGCCCACATGAGTTTTGGCATTTCACCTTCTAGAGTTAGGTTTTTGGATATCTAGGGTTTTGGAATTCATGAGTAATATGAAAAGGGCCTATGGAGCCTCATTGTAATCCATTTTTCTCAGAAGGATGCACGTAGAAGCCAAATCTCTTCTCAGAGATAGCTACCACCATTTGAGCAAGTTTTAGTTATGCAGTTTTACAGTTTCAACCTATTTCATTATTTAATAGAAGATATTGTTCACTAGATATTTGTGTTATTCTTTCTATCTCTGTGTTTGTTGTATTCAGTCTGTTAATCAGTTCATTCCACTCCTAAATCTAGATCAGTGGTATCAGAGCGGTCTTCTATTCATTTATTTTTCTTTGTGCATATCCCCAACAAGGTCTGGGTACAATAAGTTGGGACTCGAACCCATCGATCCATTACCAGATTGACCAGGCCAAACTTGAAAATAACCCATGGGAGACAAAAATAAAGATGATGGAGCAAGAGATCCTATTAAAATGTTTCTCGAGGAAGCCCTTGCGTGAAAAATGAATGTAATGATGGACAACTTCATGTAGATTCTTCGATGGATGCCCACGAGAGAAGCATCTCCATGAAGCGACCATGCAACCCCCTTCAAGGTACATGCAAATTTTGATATTCCATTATTTGAAGGACTGATAGATGTGTATGCTATAGATAAATGTTTGAATCTTCTCGAAGGATATTTTTCGGTCCACAATTTTTCCGATAGGGAAAAGATCACTTTTGCACTCCTCAAGGCCATTCCCCATGTGAAAGACTGGTGGGATACTTACTCTAAGCAAAGGGTGGTGGCCCCTACATGGGATTCCTTCCGGGACACCATTAAAGAACAATACTACCATTTTGGAAGCTACGAGGACTAGTACACTAGATGGACCACCCTACATCAAGAAAGGGACCAGACAGTGCCAGACTTCGCCAATATTTTCCATATTGGGTATCAAAGATTCTGAGTGTCATCTGGTGCTCAAATACCATGGCTCTTTGAATCGATACATTAAAAAAAAAATGGAGTTCCTGGACATTACCTCGTTGGGAACGACTTATAGATATGCTGTCAAGATTGAGCAGAAATTTAAGAAGAAACAATGAGAGTTTGGATCTGCAAACCCCTCACAGCTGAAGTAGGGAAAAGGCAACCCAAACCCACACAAAAAGGGACCAAGTTGAGATGGTCTCCCTCGGGAAAATCCTTCCAAGCCGCAACACAAGAAGGGCAACGGAAAGACGAAGAAGGACATGAGGAAATGGTGTGAGCACCATAAAATTCCTTGGCACAACACCAGAGAATGACGCTCCAAGCAGTCCCTTGTGGTCGAGATGAAGGATTCCGAGTCAGAGGTTGATTATGATTCTGAGTCAAATCATCAAGGAGGGAAAAAAATTATCAATGCTGAACCC
>JASDQU010308111.1:137706-155419 GCA_032191745.1 Picea mariana | reverse complement strand
GTTTCCCTCAGTTTGTAAAAATAACTATACTAGCCAAGAACTGTGGCAAACTCAAAAATGTGAATGTGTGATGTAAATGGACCTTGTGAAAAAGGTCGATGAATATGAATAATATTATGAATATATATTGCAGGATTGTTGAGAGGGGATATGCTAAAAAACAAGACCACGATGGCTGAAGAAAGGTGGTGGAAGGCACCTAGAAAGGTGGCGTTAAATGCCACCAAAACCAATACCGTATTTGGACTTCACTGGCCTGGAGAACCAAGAGCGGCTCGCTGGCCTGAAATAAATTACTCGCAGGTTGGTAGGTAGATGGCTCCTCAAGAATTAATGAGGGATGGGGAAAGTGAACCGCCCATCCGTAGGAGCCTCGGGCCTGAACACCACGAGGGAAATCGTGCCACACACAACCTCGCAAGAGGGAAATGCATGAGGAAGAAGCATGGAGAGGGGCAGACGAGAGGGAAGGAGGAAGAACTCTGGAGATATGCAGAGTGAGTGATAGCAGAGAAGGGGGAGAGTAACCCTCATTCTTGGTCACTGGCAAACCGACACGCAGTCTCGCAGCATTGTGGTCTCATCTCGGGGGTGGCTAGTGGTAAATATGTTGGGAGTCGCTGAGCCTATGGTTGGATGGAAACGAGTGCCCCTCTCAAGAGTTGCATCACCTCTGGTGTTATTTCTGATAAGTGTTATTTGAAGTTAATGCCATTATCACATGTTTAGTTTTATGTGCTTGTAAATAGTTCTGAATAGAAGTGTTTACCTAACGTTTGATTTGATAGAATGGATGCCTGTGTATGCTTACATGCCATATTTGTTTTCTGCACAAATGATTAAGTCTGGGACATGAGTTCGCTCCACTGAGAATCATCTTATTTGCTTAGTTTCTCATAATATTCTGGGAAGGCCCCTCGAGAGTACTCTTTTTCGAGAATTACCCCATAAACCTTGTAACCATACTGAACCTTACCAGAGACACGATTTAGATCAGGGATAATTACCTGAGAACCGTCTGAGGGTTCATGCAATCCAGGTCTGGAACCCTTATGCGAGAAAGAGTAGCTTTCTAAGGTCTCAGGGTCATGGGAGCCTGAAGCTCCGAGAGTTTGAACTTCATGATTCAAGATCAGAAGGGATAGCGAGATTCAAATATAGAAATAAAATAACCTATCACTTGGTAAACGAATGGTCAGAATCCTTTCGAGAATACCCCAAGCCTGTCAACACCGACATATCTAGAGAAGGATCGTAGGCATTAACACCTCGCCCTTTCATCCTTCACAAATAGCGATGGGATCCTGGACCATAGATCCCAGGGACCCATCGGAGCTCTATAAGCCATCGATCTTAACCTTTACCTAGGCAAGAGAGTGAACTCGACTACGTCCCAAAAGTCCCAAAGACATCGTGACCGTTCATGTCGGAGGATAGGTGGCAAAGATATGACTATTTCACGTATCAGGGATTCATGAGTTTAGAGGTGGAAGACCAGGCTCTTGGATTCACAAAGTCCCGAGTCACGAGATCGCGATGTGATCTAGGTCGTCGATCAAAGAGGAAGGAAAGCCATGGGATCTGACATCTCGATACATCGCGTATCGAGGATTCATGAGTTTGGAGGTGGAAGCCCAGGCTCTTGGAGTCACGAAGCCCTGAGTCGTGAGATCACGATGTGATCTGGGCCGTCGATCAAAGAGGAAGGAAATCCATGGGATCTGACGTCTTGATACATCGCGTATCGAGGATTCGTGATTTTGGAGGTGGAAGACCGGGCTCTTGGAGTCACAAAGTCCTGAGTCGCGAGATCACAATGTGATCTAGGTCGTTGATCAAAGAGGAAGGATAGCCATGGGATCTGACGTCTCGATACATTGTGTATCAGGGATTCATGAATTTGGAGGTGGAATACCAAAACCTTGGAGTCGTGAAGTCTCGAATAGTGAGAAGTAGGAGCAACCATTGAGTCAAGACCTCCTCGCCATATCGCATATCGGGGTCTCGAAGGTTGAGGGGAATCCGTTTCGACTGTAGAAGTCACGAGCTTGCGAGTTGCGAGAGCTTGTGCAACACATGGCACGTTTTCTTGGTGGGACCCACGTGGTTGACAGGTGGTGCAATGATAAGATGCCCAGAGAGAGGGAGAAGTGGTGATAGGTGGTGGACACGTGTCATTTGAAACAGAAATCAACATCCTATTGACTTCTTGTACTTTGGGTTCTCATAAGAACGGAGCACAAAGGCCCAACAAATCAAGTTGCAAATTTGTGAGTTTCGAGAAGCCCGGAAGGATTCAAACCTTCTCTGACTTTCGCATCTCAAGGTTTCATAAAAGAAGGGCCCAAAGGTTCAACCTCTCAACTTGCGAACTTGCAAGTTGCGAGCAAGGCTATTAGTTATCCCTAGCCAGTGGTCACGTGTGGAGAGAATTAATAAGGAGGGGCCATACCATATCGAAATCTCAGGTATCAGCGATTGGTGAAGAAAATTCGAGGGTCTTCGACTTGCGACTCATGAGGTCGCGAGTTGTGAAAGGTGCTTGCATTTAGGCGCATATGTGGTCCTATAGAGATAGGGACTAAAGAAAAGGGAGCTAGTGCTTTGTCATTAAGTGGTGGGTAGATCTGGACGGCTAGAATCTGTGCACCCAGATCTACGACCAGGGTTTCATTCTGGAGCCCCCTCGCCATCCTGCCTTTAATATTGGACTCACTTGTATCGCTAAGTCACAAAACATGAAAAGGCGCCTGATTCATTTGGCCTGTGGTCCTAACTCATGATCACAGGGAGGTGAACAGGGAAGAACTAGCCACGCTAGGCTGCCATAGGACTTCGAGGATTCTTTCCCTTGAGGAAAAGTGAAAATTTTATTATGTCGTAGTGGGTGTGTTACAAAAATACGAGGATATAAGGATGAAATACTATGTGATGTCATTCCCATGGATGTTTTTCATCTATTGCTGGGTAGACCATAGCAATATGACAGGAATGTGATTCATGATGGGAGAAAGAACACATACACCCTGGAAAAGAATGGGAGAAATCACATGTTGCTGCCGATTAAGGATAAAGAAATGAAACCAGAAGTGAGCTACACTTTACTTCTCATGAGTGGGAAGGAACTTCTTAAGGAGGTTAAAAATAAGGAAGACACACAATTTGTTGTGGTCAGGAAACCTAGAATTGTTTTAACCAGTACAAGAGTGGATAATTTACTGGAGGAAATCCAGAGGTTACTGGAAGAGTTTGTTGATATAGTAGTGGATGACCTACCTTGTTCGTTGCCACCGATCAGAAGTATAAGTCATCACATCGATCTTATACCTGGAGCTAGTTTACCAAATAATGCAGCGTACAGATGGACACCGCAGGAGAATGAAGAAGTCAAAAGACAAGTCCAGGATTTAATGGAAAAAGGATTGGTTAGAGAGAGCTTGAGTCCATGCGTTGTTCCAACAGTGCTCAACCCAAATAAATATGGAGGCTAAAGGATGTGTACAGACTCAAGGGCAATCAACAAGATTACCATTAGGTATAGATTTCCTTTGCCAAGGATGGATGATTTGATGGATTGCTTGAGTGGAGCAAAATTGTTTTCAAAGATTGATTTGAAAAGCGGATATCATCAAATTCGTATGAGAGAAGGTGATGAATGGAAGACAGCCTTCAAGACAAATGAGGGGTTGTATGAATGGTTTTTTATGTCTTTTGGCTTAACAAACAAGCCCAATACTTTCATGAGATTGATGAATGAAGTCCTAAAAGAGTTTATCGGGAAGTTCGTCATCGTATATCTTGACGATATATTAATTTTCAGCAAGACAGAAACAAAACACTTGAAGAATTTAGCTACAGTGATGAGAAGATTACAACAAGAAACGTTACTGATAAATATGAAGAAATCATCATTCATGAGGAAATAACTCATTTATTTGGGTTTTGTTATCTCTGCAGATGAGCTGAAAATGGATCTAGATAAGGTAGAGGCGGTTAAGGATTGGCCATCACCGAAGAGTGTATTTGAGGTTCGAAGTTTCCATGGATTAGCTAGTTTCTACAGGAAATTCATTCGAAATTTTAGTGGGATTAGTGCACCGATGATGGACACAGTGAAGAAAAGGCACAAATCTTTTCACTGGACAAAGGAAGCAGAGAAGAGTTTCAACTTGTTGAAGAAAAAGATTACTGAACAACCAAATCTAGTGTTACCAGATTTCAGTAAGACATTTCAGGTCAAGTGTGACGCTAGTGGATTTGCAATTGGAGTGGTCTTGAGCCAAGATGATAGGCCAGTCGCATACTTCAATGAAAAATTGAATGAAGCAAAGATTAAATATTCAACATATGACAAGGAATTCTATGCAGTCATACAAGCGCTGAAGAAATGGAGACATTATTTGGTTCCTAAAGAGTTTGTTTTGTATAGTGATAATCATACCTTACAATTCGTGACTCAACAGGAAAAGTTGAACCAAAAGCATGCAAAATGGGTTGAATACATGTAGAATTTTACTTTTGTAATTAAACATATTTCTAGAACTGCTAACAAAGTTGTTGATGCTTTGAGCAGGAAATGTTTTCTTATGCAGAAATTTAGAGTCAAAACTTTGGGTTTTGATAATCTCAAAGAAATGTACAAAAATGATCTAGATTTTAAAGAGGCGTATGAGGCATCTGCGAATCCAATTCTCAGGGACAGAAGCCAGTGGACCAAACGTATGATCCAAGATGGATTATTATTCAGGGGCAATCAATTATGTATTCCAAAATGCTCTATGAGGGAGAATCTGCTGAAAGAAAAACATAGTGGAGGATCGGCCGGACATTTCGGTCATGACAAAACGTTCTCGAAATTAAATGGCTCATATTTTTGGCCAAGGATGAGGACATATGTCAAAAGATTTGTGGACAGATGTAGAATTTGTCAGCACACAAAGGGAAAAAGGCAGATTACAGGGTTACACCAGCCCTTACCCATACCTGAGAGGCCGTGGGATGCAGTGAGCATGGATTTTATATTGGGGCTGCCAAGAACACAAAGAGGATTTGATTCAATCTTTGTGGTGGTAGACAGATTTTAAAAGATGGCACATTTTATACCATGTCATAAAACCAGTGACACAACTCATATTGCGAACCTGTTTTTCAAAGAAGTCGTCAGACTTCATGGCTTACCAAAAAGTATAGTTTCAGATCGAGACACCAAGTTCGTGGGACATTTCTGGAGGACTTTATGGAAGAAGTTGGGGACAAGTTTGTCTTTTATCTCAGGGTATAATCCTCAGATGGATGGGCAGACAGAAGTTGTAAACAGAAGCTTGGGAGATTTACTGAGGATCCTAGTGACTGAACACCACAGTCAGTGGGATCACATTCTGCCACAGGTAGAATTTGATTATAATGATTTGATCAATAGAAGCACAGGGCAGAGTCCATTCCAAATTGTGTATGGGATGCAACCAAAAGGAGTTTCAAAATTGAAAGATATGGAACAAACCAAATTTAGAAGTGATAGTGCAAAGGATTTTGCAGAAGCAATGAAGGAGCTTCACAGTTGAGTTAAGGAACGATTGCAGAATTCGAGTCAAGAGTACAAGCGTAGAGCAGATCAACACAGGCGAGAAATTCAGTTTGAAGTTGGTGATATGATTCTTACACATCTGAGGAAAGAAAGGTTCCCAAGGGGAACATATAACAAACTGAAAATGAAGAAGATTGGACCATGCAAGATCGTAAAGAAATTCGGGGGAAATGCATATGAGATCGAATTACCCGATGGAATCGGAATTTCACCGATATTCAACATCTTAGATTTGTACCCTTACAGGGCTGAAGAAGTAGGAGAAGATAGTGAATATACAGACGTCCAGTGAACAAAACAAATGCATGTAGCTAAAAAGCCACAGATGGAAAGTATACTTGACAAGAGAATCATCAAGAGGACCAGGAGAAAAAATTATTTTGAATACTTGGTCAAATGGAAGGGACATCCAGTTGAAGCTGCCAGTTGGGAAGATGAAGCAGAAATTTAGAAGCATGGACAAACCATGCAAGAACTCATGAATAGGAGTCCATAAAATTTTTTAAGAGAGGGAGTATGATGCAGGAGCATTGTAAGAAGTCAAGTGAGCGTGGAGGTGAAAGACAACTGGAAAGCACAACATGCATTTTCTCACGTTTTGAGATATTTTTCAAAACATTAAATGTAATGGTTAAAAGGAGGCGTACTTGCATATTGTAAACAGAGCATGAGTGATTGCTCTCATCTATTAAAAGTTAAGGCATTTATGCATAGTTAATGAAAGTAGGTAGATTTAAATTCCAGATTAGACAGTTTTAGGAACAGGAGGGAAAAC
The DNA here is from genome assembly GCA_032191745.1 of Picea mariana. Taxonomy (NCBI): domain Eukaryota; kingdom Viridiplantae; phylum Streptophyta; class Pinopsida; order Pinales; family Pinaceae; genus Picea; species Picea mariana. The sequence goes on along the minus strand of JASDQU010308111.1, from coordinate 149,060 downwards.
GACTATAGACACCCTCATCTTTGTATCTTTGAATCAATCAGAATTAGATCAATTAAGCATATTAGCATAGAAAAGAGGAGATTTGTAGCAGAGATTTGTAGAGAAGAATCCCATGTACAGGAGCTTTGAATTAATATAAGAAGCTTTGAGACAGATTTCATGGTGTTGTGATGTTTTCTGTGTATACATGATGAATGGTATGCTCATGGTTGTTTATTCTCTCTCTATGGTGCATTTGCTTTAATAATGTGTGTATGTATGATTTCATGTTGGATGTTTGAAGTCTGAGAGAGAGAGGAAATGAGTTTCAATTGTTTCCCATCCTAAGTGAGAAGTTCCTGCAAGGAGTGCAGTGAAAGCATCTGCAAGGTGTGCGTTGACCAGGTTCAGAGTTTATCTCTGAAAGCTCAGGAGGGATACCGTTGTTCTTATTGTAGCAGAAGTGCAAGTGAAGGCACAGAAGCCATGCAAGGAGTGCGCAGGCTATTGGAAGCCTTAGACTTATCAGCTAAGGGAAGGATTGAAGGACTACTGTTGCCGAGGCAACACGGAGTTGAAGAGACCAAATACCCAGAAGTATTTGACAGATTGTCGCAAGGAGTGCACGCAAGAGTTATTTTGTGATTTGACTTTACCAGAGAAAGATCAGAAGGGTTAGGGCCTTTGAATCATCCAAGAGAAAGTAGGAAGATCAAGTTGTTGTGCAGATGTCATGCCCCAGAGAAGGATCACAGAGTCGATTTTGAGCCAGAGGTTCTTGAGGAAGAATTTGAACGGTCGAAATTCTCCAAGGAGAACTCCCGAAATCATGAGAACCATAAGATCTAGAGAAGTTACAAGGTGGATAAGGAGGGAAAAATCCATCACTTTGGTAACAGGAGTCAACGTGGACCATTGATCGTGATCTACTGGAGCGTCGGATTATTTCAAGAATTCGAGATTGTGAGTCCGGAGTGTAATCCAAAACCTTTGGTCACTCTAACTCCCAAATTACAAAAAGAATAGTCTAGGACGAATTTCAAAATTTCAGGAATCGACATTTTGACATTCCTGTTGACAAGGAGTAGAGTGATCCACATCGGAAGCTCTGAAATCGTGAAATGCAAAATACCTTTGGAGGAGCGTTTCGGCATTTCGGGATCCGGGATCTTGAGGAGATAGTGATTTGGAATTGAGAGTTTTGAAATCCCGGTTCGTGAAATCTCGAGGAAAAGAAACTCATTTCGGTATTTCGGGATTCGGAATATTGGGAGTCCTGAGGACAAGGAGCTTGGGCCCTTGCATTTAGAATTTTGAAGTTGCGAGATATGGGATATTGTGAAGTGGTATTTCGGCATTTCGAGAATCTGGATTTTGGCATTCCCATTGACAAGAATTCGGGCACTTCACATGAGAACCCTCAAAATTTTGAAACGTGAAATACTATGAAGTGGCGTTTTGGCAATTCTGCTTTTCAGGGTTCAGGAACCCGAGAGGACAGTGTTCCGGGATCAAGAGTCTTGGACCCTGGTACCCGAAATTCCAAAATCACATGGGCCATCGGATCGAAGGGAGGCTTTTAGTCATTGATCCCATTGGAGATATTGTTTCAGAGTTCAGGGTTTGTGGAGGTTAGAGAGCCAGAAGCCTTACATCAAGACTCACGAAATTGTGAAGTCCGAAACTCCAAAGAGGTGAAAAGTTCTACTAGAAGCTAGTCTTTTTTTGAACGTTTCAAGTTTCGACATTTTGGCAGTTGCGAAAATAAGAGGTCGGGATTCCTTGTTCCGAAACTCCTGAAGTCGTGAAACATGATACAGCTCTGTAGGGGGACGTGGCCAAGAATTTCGAGAAAATTGGCATTTTGGGTTTTGGAAGGTGGAAAGGTCAAGAACCTCGACAACAGGATTCGCAAAATCGCGAAATCCGGTATCCTGAAAAGAAAAGAAAAGGAAAGTCTCGATAAGGAAAAAGGGTGCGATCATTTTATTGTGGTCAAGGGAGTTGAGTGGTGCTTTGTGTTGGTTCACACGGGGGCATACTCATAAGGACCTATGGAAAAACACTGTTGTTGTGTGTATGTAGGATTCCTTGTGGAGGAACCTAAGAGTCAATCAGACTCAAGAGGGAAAATTTAGAACGATCCTGTGCGTCCCTCGATTCTAAGGATTGGGGGTCTGCGTCAGTATACAACCCTCATAGCGTACATGTAGCTACGTCTGAACAAGATGTTATAATAGAGTGGAGCGTCATAAATTCAATGTCAATGAGGATAGTCTTTCCCCTAAGTTCAACAGGGACATTTTGAAAGAGCCCTTCAGGAGAGGATGGTCGTCCATCATAAGATCTCAGAGTAATGGCAGATGGTATGAGCTCGGGAAAGCCAAGTTTCTTCCATACAATTTTGGACATGATGCATGTGGATGCACCTTCATCAATGATGCAGTGGTGAACTATGATGTTCTGGATTTTAACCGATATTTGGAAAGCGACCAAAGCAGGGAGATGGGGTTCCCCACTATCAAGATCAAAGGTGATGAGTTGAGTATCAATAGGATCGAATACCCCCAAGGCATAAATTAATGACTTCCATTGAGTAGGAAAGGCTTGAAGAACTTCTAAAATTGACATGGCAGCAGGAGATTGTGCCAAGTCATCGACCAGACTATAATTGTGTGCCGCCCTAGCCTGAGGGTTGTTGATATTCCATCGTAATGGGATATGAGGAATACAAAGGGGTGTTTCAGTATTAGGGTGAGGAATCATCAAAGGTGGTCCAGTTGTAACTGGGGCTGCTTCCGAGGTAGTGGGAGAGAATTTAGGGGGTGTGCTATATTGACGACTGCGCGTTTGTAGGAGAACTTCTTCCTCGCTAGTGAGGAGGATAGTGTGATGTGCAGGAGTGTCAGGGTTTGGATACTATCCCATATGTGGTGGGGCAGAATACATCTCTTGTTGGGTGTTCATCACCCCTTGGTGTGGAATGGGGTTTGTTTAAACTTTGAGAGCAGTTCGAGACCATTGTCATGACGGATTGGTAGTTGAAAGAAGTTCAAAAATGCTTTGGCCAAAGATTCAAAGGTCACATGGGACCTAGATTTTTATTCTACATACCACTTAGCTGATGGGCCAATGAGCATGCGTTGGAATAACCTCAATTGGACAGAGTCATCCATGATGTTGTTTGAAGAGCACCATAAGTGGAAGCTCATGATATGGTTGGTTGGGTCGTCTCCCATTTTTCCTTCAAACTTGGGGATGTCTGAAGGTAGTTTGGTAGGCATTGTAGGAAATGTGGGGTCATGCAATATAGGATCATTGGTGAGATTAGTCAGATCCAGTATGTTGAGGGAAGCCAAGTAGGGCATCTAGGGTGGCGGTGGAGGATTAGTTCCATCCATGGTGTGAGTGTTTTGTGTGCCTGCCCCTTGAGGGGTGTTAGGTGGGGTTGTAATTCATCCTTAGGAAGAATTTTTCCCTCCGCTTCTATGTAAAGGAGAGTGAGTGGATAGTTGACCTTGGGAAGTGGAACCAAGAAAATCAGATCCCAAGACAGTAGCACGCACAGGGGTGTGAGAAGGTGGAGCCGATGAGTTGGCAAGACTAGGAACTCCCACTACAATAGGAGGGAAATTTAGCAAGCGTCTAGAATGAAAAGGATTCTTTGGGTCCCATATCATGTCCGACTAGTAAACTGGATGTGTGAAAATGGTGATGAGAGCAATAAATGAACAAGAGTCTTTGTTATAATTTTTGGACCTTCACAATATATCTCACAATCGCATGTAATCACAAGAGCATCATACATAAATCAATTGATAAAGAATCATACATGTGGGAAGGAATATTTTGTCCATGTGGGAGAACAAAAAAAATAAATTCTCATGTCCTAAAAAGACGTAACGTCCTTCCTCTCAAAATAGCACTGGACCTTACAATAGCACTCAACAATGGGGTTTGAAGCCACTGGAAGAGGAACTAGTGAAGCATGAAACAATCAATTATAATGAGGGGTAGAGGGGGCATATCTCGAAAGAGCTCGTGATATTTCCTAATAGCCACACAAAATCCTATCAAGGTGCAATTGCAACCCACGATTTCCATCGGGGTAGATGTCCTAAAATTTGGTCACTAGGTACCTCAGTCAAAGTGCAACATTTAGATTTTCAGCCTCAGAAATGGGTCATGGGCTGGATCCCTTCCAAGAGGTGGGTGCCTCAAGGGGGGATGCACAGAATAGTCGGACCTCAGCCTTCGACCCTTCATGGGTATCTCCCTGCCTTATGGTGTTAGGAACACTTAACTTGGAGGATTTAAAGTTCCCTATTTGACAACTTCTACTATTTGAATATGTGAGAACCAGATAACAGGGAGTTATTTGGATGCCTATCCTTGAGATCCTACCTAGACTAAAACAAATATATTTTGTCACCTCATGTGGAGGAAAACTTAGTGAGTTTTTAAAAAACAAATTTAGATGTGGATGTTTGAGAGATTGGGGGTGTGAACCAATCTCGTTGAATTTAAGTGGGAGTGGATAGTTTCTTCAAGAAAAGGGTGGGGTATTTCGGGATCCCTTTAGAGGAAACTTACTTCAACCTCCACGATTCTAGATGAAACTATGTGAGTGAGTAGTGACTTTGTGTGTGAACAAGTGAAAGTGTGCCAAATTTTTAATAAGTTAGGTGTCACCTTGTTGCATGTGGACTTCATGTGGTCCTTACAAGTCTTTATTACCTAATTTACTAAATGCCATTGGTACAACCTTGTGGAATTTTAAATTCCCTATAGAACTAGCATGTGGACATATGGGTCCTTACCAATCCTTTAACTCCCTAGTGTGATTTAATCTAAGAAAGCTTAAAAAACTATCCTATATTGTGGACATGTGGGCATGTATGGGCCCGTTACAAAAAGATTTAAACTTCCCTAGTGATGTAATCTAAGAAAGTAGATTCAAAACTATCCTATATTTGTAGCATGTGGGCATGTATGGGCCCTTACAAATTTAAGATGTGTTTGAAAATAAACTAAGAGGAGTCTTGAGGGGGTTGTTGTCCTCTCTTAAAGATTTTGTCTTTTAAGGGAGATGAAATTTCGCCTCAATCATTTTTCTGATTCTCAAGACCACTCTATGGCGCGAGAGAAGAGCATACTCAATAACTGATGTTCAATTTCTGTTCCCAATGCAAGTGATTATATATGTGATATAGAATGATTCCAACTTAACTTTAATCAAAGCTAGCGATCCATGTGGAAAAATGAAAGCAAAGAGAGGATAAATATGAATTTTTAACCCCCTAAGTGCCTATGTTTTGACTAACCCTTCATGTGGAGAGGGAATCTAAGTGTGGTGCATATTACAATTTGCATAGAATCAATCTTAAGAAGGCTACGGGCCTTCAACAGATCACAAAAAACCCTTACAATGTGTGAATTCCTGGACAGATGCGCGGGTCACAGAGTAGACAGAGGCACATTTGGCGCCAATGCACAAATAAAAACTGATCGTTTGACACAGGTACACATAATGTGTTGAGCAACACAGTGAGTTTGACACATGTGCTCGGAATACACACTTGTGGGTTAAAAAACCTGCGCACTTTCTATTACATGGTCAGGAAGAAAATTTCGGATGAAATTCTCTCGGCTCAGCTCCAAATTTAGCTTTATGCAGGCAGGCATGGGCTGATTATGGTTCCTGCAAGTTAAACAAACCAAAAATAAGTGCTCAAACAACTCAAATGGGTAGGAAATTGATACCTATCCCCAGTGGAGTCGCCAATCTATTGTATCATTTTCATCACCTAAATGAGAAAAAGAAGGACACTTACAAGTCCAGTTGGGTTAGCTAGACAAGATATAAATGAGTGCAAGGGTTATAAACATCAAGCATAAGAAATAAACAAACAACTAAGCTAATAATAATAAAAAAAGCTAAACTAGATTGCATAAGGGAAATAGAACAAAAATAAACAACATTCATGCCACCAATTGATAAGTTGTATTAGTGGGAAAACACCAAAGAGAAAGGGAGACTTATGGGTCCCCTCTTCCTCCAAGGGAGGGCTCTTGAACCCCCAATGATTGAGCTCTTCTTACAAATAATAAACTAGAAGGAAATGGTGAAGAAATCCAAAGCTCATTCACTCAAAAGGTGATGTGAATGGCTAAATGAGATGATGCTTGTATGCTCTAATGAGAAAAGAGGTTCCTCCAAGAGAATACAGGTAGCATAACAATACAAATGAATTCTTAGAAATATAGTGCACCCATGGCCTCGTTTATAGAAAATCCTTGAGGCATTATTCAACCAGTCTTTATTGTGAACAAGGGGCTCTTTAGGGCACCCTTAGGTCTTTGACCAACCCCCCACTCAGATTCAACTCAGATTTGGGTGTCAAATCAACTTGGGAGATGAAAAAGAAGTGGGTGGAAGGCCGACCAAAATCATAAATGTGTCGTTTTGAGGTATGCATGTCTTTTTGTGTCCACAGTAGTGCATCGGGCGCATGTGCACTTTTTCGGTGTTTTCAACTGTCGCACGTGCACACGCTTCCTTTGTATTATTAGCACATGATGATTTTATAACCATTTGTATAGTTTTGTGCCCTTTGGAAATGCATTTTTTGGGCCATGGATGAACTAATAGGTGTTTGGAGATGTTGGATCCCTGTAAAAATTTGTGGACGAAATTCTAGTGATAAAAAAGGGCATGAGATGCAATCACAACTTAACGCCAAAAAATATCCTTTTTTATGTCATTTCGTATACTTGGTGTGAAAAAGGGATAAACTTGTGACAAATAGACGTCCTTTCAAATCAAATTTACGAGTGTGAAAGAGACACTTTCACTCAGCAATATTTTTTCTTTTTGAAAACGAGTCGGAAAAGAGCTTAACTAAGACTCATGAACTTTCAAGTCCAATTTAACGAGTGTGAAAGAGACAAGTTTACTTGACAATATTTTTGTTTTTTAGAAGAGTCATAAAAGAGCTTAACTCAGACTTGCTTGGGAGACTCTATGAAGCAAGTCATGGGGGATGCCAAGGCTTCCATGCTGGACTTTTGTGGAATGTCAGTATCTTACAAACAACTGACATAATCTTGCGAAAACCCAAATCTATCCAAGTTGAGGAGGATAAAGCACTAGCGGAGGATATCGTCTCTATGATATATCAAATAATGTCTCTTACAATAAAATACATTGGAGGGGGCATTTGATACTCCAAAAGACCATCCCAATTGAAGGGGACTCCTCAATACTCGGAAGGAGAGAAATCAGGGAGAGAAAAACTCTCTCAAGTTCAAAAGGAGCGTTATCAGGAATGTGACAATATGGTTGAAGGACGCATCACCCTCCAATCAGGGAGTTGGATGGACCAGATATTGTACTGGTATGACCACTTCTTCAATTCTAGGTTGAAGAGGATGCAAGATAATAGGGATAGGGGACACATCACCTGCGACAATGGGGGTATGGTCAAGAGAGGATTGTAGAGACATTACTGTTGTGTCAATCGATGGAGAAATAGGGTGTGGAGAAACCACAAACACCTCAGAAACCAAAGGGACCTTAGGTGAGCCCCACGCTTCTGGTATCCCAGCAGTGACAGGACACAAACGAGTAAGGTGATTTCCTTTGCAAAGCATACAAAGGAAATTGGGCTTACGTATTACACACCTAGGCTTCTCAATCATATGAATTCCCCTAACATGACTTGCAGTGGCTGGTGACATGCTCCCAGCATGAGTTGCAGAGGCTAGTAGAAAATCCCCAACATGACTAGCAGAGGTTGGTGATGAATCCCCAACATGACTAGAATAGGTTGGTGATGTATATGCAATGTGACTAGCGATGAATAGACTTGTGCCCCCAGCATGACTTGCAACGACTGGTTGTTGGTCTTCAACATGAATAACAGAGGTTGTCAACCCATCTACAACATGACTAACAGAGGTTGGCGATATAATTCTAGTATGTGGCTGACCCTTACAAGACACAGTCGAGGAAGGTAGGGTCCAAGGATCACTAAAATAGGAAGTGCAGAAAGGAATGGACCTCCCTATTGAAACAGACCTATTGGACATGGAGTAAATGTGGTGAATCAGTGTCATGAAGTCAAAAGTACCCATCAGGGAAGAATACATTCTGACACCAAAATTCTCATTCGTCGGCTAAGAATTGTCAATCATAGGGATCAACGGTCCAACAGATGCATTAGGACTAGAGTACACAAAGGATAATTGGTCGATCGCATGATCTTCCCTTCATGAGGAAAACAAAGAGTACGGAAGACAGATGATACGACGATGACCATAGCATAGGTCCAATTGCATCCTAGTAACAAGTTATAATCAATATGCGCATAAACTACCTCGACCTCCACCTCTACCATATTCCCACCTAATGGGATCGAACAGGAAGGAAGAATACCGTGAGGGCGGAAGGAATGACTATCAAAAGAATTCGACATGTTCGATGACTTAGAAAGAGTCAGAGAACTAAGAGATTTCCAATAGATCATGGACATCACACAAGTGGAAATGCCTTCATCAAAAATCACACGTTTGATGGTATATTTTGAGTACTCCACATGGATTTAGAAATCTACATGGTAAGGCAAGCAAGGCTTCACATCCATGACATCAAACTTGATAACTTTTGAGCCACTGGGTTCTAGAGCTCCTAATGCAGATAGTAAGACATTCCTCTATGAAGGACATGTTTGGAGTACCTCCAAAGCCGACATTGCACAAGGGGTTTGACCTAGGTCCTCAACAATAGAGTAGTTATGGGTGGCTCTAGAATTTGAATTGTGGGTAGAGTGCTTGAGTACTCCTTTCATAATACAAGGCGGTGGCTCTGCTTTTTCAATCTGTAAATTCATCTCCAAGGGAGAAGAAGGAGATTCTAGACCAGGAATAGCTTGTGAAGAGCTATAATATTGAGATCGAGTGGCTACATTAACTTTCTCATTGACCATATTGATACAAAAATGACCGCCATCTTGCAACGATGGGTTTTGACTCCCACCAGTCACATTTCCAATGTTTGAGGATCTCAAGGCCATATCCTGGTTATGTGGAAAAGGATTCATTATCACGGAGTACGGTAGAGATAATAGCCTTGCAGCCTCTGCAATTTTGGGGCATAAATGAGTAAGGTGGTCATCTGTACAAAAATTACAGGTAAATTTCACCTTACTTCTTTCTCGTTTTCCCCATCCAACATTATTATTCGTCCTCTCATTATTACCATTGTCCTTGGTGTTAGCACCCTGTAAATTTTGTCTGACTGAATAGAAAAATGACAGGGGTAACTATTTCAACCATCTTTAGAGCTGAGGCACTAACCTGCTCAACTTAGGGAGGTCTCTCTCGTGTCACTGGGTATATCTATGGGAATTGGTGGCTAGATTTGGTTTGTTTTGGGGTTTTGAATAAAACAAATGGAGAAATGAAAATGGCATTTGGGCCATGGAGTCTAGAATGAATGATGCATTGTTGGAACATGACAAATATTCATAGGAACAAGCTAAATAAGGCAGTGAATCTGAGTTTATATTCGAAAAATAGAATAGCATCAGAAGAAAAAGAAACATATAACTACATCAGAGCATTATCATAATGAATTCTAAATCAGTTAAGAAGAGATAAACATAGTCTAAATTGCTAAGTTGAGAGCATCAAATGATGAATTCTGGGCCTCTAGTTCTCCAATCTAAACAGACAAAAATGGAAAATGAAATATAGGATAAAAAGAATCACATACTATGAAGGGAAACAAGACTCATAACACCACCAGTTAGAATCTTTTCATAAATAGTTTGAAATCAACCTTTGCATTTATATATTCATTCTGGCTCTAAAAATTTACAAAGGTCTTCCTGCACAGAGGGCAGGCTCCTCCTTTCTCCATGCCTTCTATATCCCCTAGGTAATATATATATAGAAGGTTTCTTTGTGGAATACAAAACATTCAGACTTGTCATCGTTCTAGGATTAGAGATCAGTTACAAACAAGAAATGATTTATAATAACTGCCACCCTATTTTAGAGGATCTGTTAGGAGCAGGTTCATCATATCTAGGTGCCAATTGTCCAAAACTTGTTGGGAGATACTTATCTTCACTTGAGAGTTCATTTTATCTTAGCGATCTCCTCCTTTAATGAATCTAACTAGACCGGTTGAGTCTCTCCAACACTTTCAGTTGTTTCGGCTATGATCTCTTTCTTCTGTCGCTTGGTTCGGCTATGATCTCTTTACATATTGTCTGTTGATAGTTAGATCCTTCATGATGAGATTTATCTTGACTTCCACTCTTGAGTCTGTAGAAGGTTCTGTGTGGAATTTAGTTTCTAGTATATGCACAATTTCCCTTTCTTTCCTGCTTGTAGGTAAATCTACCACATTGCCTGAATGACTGGTTTCACTAGGTATAACTTGGTCCATGTATCCCAATTTCGTAGACACCGAAACATTTTTACAGAAATCAGAGAGTTGATCAAAATGGATATTAATTTTCTTATGGATAAAATGATGCCTTAATACTTGAGTAATTATAGAGTTCTAATCATGAATCGCTGATAGACTCACTAGCATGTACATTGATTTACCACACTTGGCCAATCCATTTCAAATGATCAGCTTTTGAGTTCGTTATATGGCAGTGTTCTCTTGACATTATACGGTTGTGAAGTACCGAACGAGTGAGATGGGGCGATTTCAACCAGCTGCCACAGGTACCCCATGAGTGTTTGATGTGATGCATAAGAACATGTGATATTGGGGCATCAGTGAAAGCGGTTTCAGGCAACCCGCCTTTCACCCTGACGCATCTATGGAGGTGACACGTGTCCATCTTAAAAACCTTAATGGTTTCCCTAGTCCACCTCTACATGTTTAAGTCCTGTGCAAGTTTACTGCCCGATACAGCTTATTGTGAGTGGGAAATCCCTCTATGGACTAGCACTTAGGGTTTAATTATGCATGCAGAAAAGACCTAAAGATTTCTACTTTCTACCATCGTCCCAGACCTAATCCCCATTATTCTTAAGAAAATACATAGTTAAGAAGATCAAGTGAGCATACCTTATTTTGGGCGTTTGATATTGATCCTTCCTCACACTTGATCGCTCTTTGACTATAGCTCTTCTCCCAAGGATGACCTGCATTCACACAATACAAATAACAAACTCCACATGCATTTGATATATAGATTAATGGGTTAGAGATTCAATAAACAAGTATGCAATAAACCATTAAAACTTCATATGGTGGGACGGGAAAAGTACTTCTTTATTATTAACTTCAACAAATCAACTTACAATTATGAAGTTGGCCACTGCTCCACTAACCTGGTCCTGGGCTC
>JASDQU010308111.1:98872-109668 GCA_032191745.1 Picea mariana | reverse complement strand
CCACCATTAAAAGAAAAATAGTCCAGGGGGTCCAGAATCCAATGTCAGTCATTGATATACACGTTGTTAGATCGCCCGTCGATCTAAGTGCATTCTTTATTCTCCAGGTGCGAATGCAGCAAAAACTTTGGCTTAGTGATTTTTGTGGGTTTTGTGTGCTGCTTCCCTTGCTTTTGTCTCCATGGGGTTAGAAAACACCACTCAGTTTCAACAATCATGAATTTTCTTTTCTTTTCCTTTCCCTGAAAATAATTTGTAAAAATGAAATATTATTTGCAAGCCAAAATACACCCAAAGTGAAAAAATTTCCAGTCACCAGATGATACTATGAATTATAGGGTTATAACAGTCCCAATGAAAAGGAACGTCTTTCTTCAGTAAGTGCATAAATCCCTTTGTGATATCAGCATAGTTGGCAATGAAATGTCTTAAAAAGTTCTCCTTGCCTTGTAGACTCTGAAGTTGAAGGATTGTGCGTGGGGGAGGCAACTAAATTATTGCCTCAACCTAGAGAGGATTGACCATGATCCCTGTTGTTGATACTATGAAACCTAACAAACGTCCTAATGTTATGCAAAAGTTGTACTTGTTTGGATTCAAGAGAATCCGGAAGTAGCGACAATGCTCAAAGATAAGTTGGAGGTGTGTGGGATGATCCATTCTCTTGTGAGATTGAGATGCTAAATCATCTAAATAGGCCTCGCCTATATGCTTGAGGTCATGGAAAGAAAAAGACATGGCCCGCTGAAAGGTCGCTCCAACATTTTTGAGACCAAAGGGCATCTTATGATATGCGAATGTACCCCATGGACAAATGAATGTCGTTTTGTGCTGGTCTTCGGGTTTGATTTGTATTTGACTATATCCTGAAAAACCATCCATGAAATAGAATTTCTCGCAACCCGCACATTCATCAATTATCTGATCGATGAATGGTGTGGGAAAATTAACTTTTGGACAGGCCTTGTTCAAATCACAGAAGTCTGTACATACACGAATCATGCCCTGTTTTTATTGACCGGCATAGGATTTGACACCCATTGGGTCAAATGGATAGAATAGATAAAACTGGCTTTTAGTAGTTTCTCAACTTCAACCTTAATGGCTACTGCTTTCCTGGGATTAATTGGATGAAGCTTTTGCTGAATAAGCTTGGCATCTAGATAAGTTGTGATTTCATGTTCGACTATTTTTGTATCGATGCCTAGAATTTCCTCGTAAGACCAGGAAAAAACGTCACGTAATTCTTTAAATAGATCTGTGTAGATTTGAATCTCTCCGAGGGAGCAGTCAGCTCCAACGAAAACATTCTCAACGATGCCAGGGGTTCTGGAGATATTGATCAGTATGGTTTCAGGGATGGTTTCCGCATTACCCTCAACATATACCTCGTGTGTAGCTAATGGATTAATAGTACAAGACCTATCTCCAGTCATATTCAAGGTGAATTCCCCTGCTTCGATTATGCTTAAATCTGGGAGGAAGTATGATCTATGATGAAGATCATCCCAAGGTTTTCCCGAACTAGTCATTGCTTCAATTACTGCTTCGTCAGAGGGAAAGACTAAGTCTAACAAATCGGTGTCAGTGAGAGAACCTTGATCCCAAATAGGCTCTAGAAGCGGATCTAACTCTTGTGCAGAAGTTGGATCTGTGTTGGTTGAAGCTTGCTGGACTAAAGAGTATGCCAGTTCAACTGCAGACAAGGGCATGGACATGATCGAGTGCCATGTCCCATGAATCATGGTCGATGGGGAAGGAAGTATCCACAGATCATTGAAGTAAGTCGTGCAAAATGACGAAACTTGGAAAATCTCAGCCTTATTGTGGTCAGATATGAACTTTACATCACCTTGAGGGGGTGAGTAATCGAAGGTACCCATCAAAACTGGGCACAAACCAACCCCTACGTTGACTACGCCTGGTTGAGGATTATCAATCATCGGGACCCTGGAAACCTCCAATCAAGGGTCAAGTCTAGAGAAAGACAATTGATCAATGGTCACAATCCAGTCCTCGTGTGGAAACAATAAGACCTAGAAAACTGTAGCAACCACTGCTTGCATGGAATAAGTCCAACTCCTTCCTAACAAGAGATTGTAGTCGGGGGATGTGTCGACTACTTATACCTCGATGCACATGGTCTTCCCTCCTAATTGCACAGGGAAAGAGGAAATGATACCATGTGGTCGAAACAAACAACCATCGAAAGCAGTGAGAAGAGTAGGCGATGGAGACAAAATGGGTTGACCAAAGGCCTTCCAACATGCCAACGACATAATGCATGTCGAAGCACCCTCATCAACCACCGTGTGAAAAATATTTCGAGTAAAATTTTTCGTGGGGTGAGCCACTACTATCTGAAACGCTACGTGGTAAGGAAGACGAGGTTTTAAGTCAGTTGTATCCAGCATGATGGTACCCGAATTACAAGTCTCGGTAGATCTTAAAGCGATTAACAAATATTTCCTCTGGGAAGGGCAGCTTTGGAGGACCTTCAAAGCGGACATCGCACAAGGGGTTTGAGACAAATCCTCCACCACAGAATAGTTCTAGAGGGCCCTTGTGTTTGGGTTGTGAGAAGATTTTTTGAACACGCCTTTTGGGATGTGTGTCATTGTTTCGCCCAAAGTCTTCTCAATCTGTAGAGGAATAGATGGGAGTTTAGCTTCTTTTCCCTTCTCAAAAGTTCTTGGTTTACTGTAGTCATGTGCTCTAGTCAATATAAAGCATCACCCTTCATCATATACACATTCGCAGATGCAGGATTGTTCGAAGATGGAGAGGGTCCTTGACTGCCTCCTTCCATGCTTGTAGAGGCTTGGGTTATCTTTTGCCCATGCTGAAATGGATTGGTTAACACAACAGGTTGTTGTTGTGTCACAAAATTCTGGGCCTCTGCAAGATGAGGACATTGGTGGGTCGGGTGATCTTCTGCACACAAGTTGCATGGATACCTCGCCTTCCATTTCTCAGTGTTTCCCCCACCAACATTATTAGTGGGTTTCTTATCCCCCTTACCCTTCTTTTGTTGTTTTTTCTTTCCTTCAGGCTGTTGGGTGGCCTTTGGATTTGTCAATTGCACTATGTGTACATCCGACATTTTAGTAGGGGGAGCAGCCAAAACAGTAGTTTGGTTGGTCGTTGTGTGTTGTATAGACAATTGTTGCAATTGATTCGTCAGTTTCTCAGCAGGCTTTGTTTGTGTTGAACCAGCAATACCATCGGCATGTGGTCCAACTCTCTGTCTGGTTTTATCAAGTATTGAGCATGGCACATCTGGCAATACCTCGTATAATAAACCAGACTGAGCATAGATGAGCTCAAGTTGTTGAGTTCTCATGATGGCATCTTCTTCGGAAAACACTCTTGATGTCGCGACGTCTTTGGATAACTGTGGGACCAAAGACTTAAGTAACCACTCGAGCAGGAATGTTGGTGGGACTGGCACCTTAATTAAACTCTTCTGGCATCTCCATTCTTGGATGTGATTAGAGATATGGTCCACTTTTGTCTGTGAGAAATTGGCCAACAATTATGTGCCAGCGTCGTATCTCACATGTAATTGGAAATGGTTTAGGAAGGCTATTGCCAATTCACTGAAGGAAGAGCATCTTCAGCGGTCGATCTCAATGTACCATTTTGTGACACTCCCAATGAGAGTACGTTGAAATAATATCAACTATACGGAGTCGTATTTCAAGGAGTTAGATGAGCCCCAAAGGTGGAAGGTAGTCACATGATCGCCTTTATCTTCATTCAACTTGTCTTCGAACTTTGGTATGTCTAAAGGAAACTTCATCGACATAGGGGGGAAATGCAGATCGTGATAGATAGGGTCATTCAACAACCTTGTCAAGTCTGTAAAATGCAAGGTTGCCAGGAAAGGTAGTTTGGGTTGTTGGTGATAACCTGGGAAAAAGGGACCTGGAGTTTGACTGGCACTAGGTTGCCAGGAAAAGTTCGGCTGCTGGCCTAGGTTCTGGTAAAAACCATGGCCATGACCAGTGTATGGATTCTGCATGTGAGGAGACATCATCGACTGATTCCCAAAATAGGACGTAGATGGATGGGAATGCATTACATTCGAAGGACTTTGGGAAGGGTTTCCCCATGCCGATCCCATGGGGATAAGCATAGTACCGTGTCCAGGGTTCCATTGATTGTGGAAATAATTTCCCCAGATCAGCATTCCTGATGAGAGAATGGATCCCTACCAAGAATTCCAAGGCTATAATGTGGAAGAAGTTCCTAGGTTTTCCCCCTGTGAAGGAACAGTACCCTGCATAGGAATAGGTTGTCCGAAACCGGGATTGCCCCCAGTCGGGAAAGCAGCTGATGAGAAGGCATTTTTACCAAACACACCAAACAAAGAAAATGATGTCGAACCTACCAACATATTATGCGAAGGCGGTCCTTGACTCCCTGCTCCAAGTAAACTATGGTGTGCAGGTGGCCTGGTAGATTCCTGATTCATTCCACCGAGTGAAGGGGACAAAGGAGGTATATGACCTCCCCCGTAAGGGAAAGCGTTAAAAGGAGCTAAAGTACCCCCCATGTGGCCTTGTAGAGGAGTGTTAGAGCTCCCTGCCCCAAGACCTAAAGTCTATGAAGTGGAGTAGGAAAGTACAGGACTTGTACCTGAGCTAGGCATCACGTATCAGAACGGAGGGCCTGTTGTACTTGGTGTGAAAGGGGTTGTGGCCACCACCATATATGGGATCGTACCACTGTGTGAGGTAGAGGTGGTCGAGACCATGGTGGCTCGGACCGGTGACGGTGGGTTAGGAGGTGGAAACTATCCTATGGTGAAAACCGTAGTGGGAATTGAAGAATTCCCAGAGGGAGTGACAACATTTATTTCCATTGCTGCGTGCGACACTGTCTGGCACTCGTAAGGGTGAATCGGTACGATGATGGGTGCCAAAATATCAGTGGTTGGAGTTTTAGGTGGACTAAGAGCTTTTTCTCCAAAGTCTAAAATGGTCGTTTCCTCCGGATGTTGGTCAAGCACAATTTCTTGTGACCCGGTCGCTTCAAAAGACCCTTGTTGGTCTAGCTTTCTCCTTAGTGGTGGCAGGGGTGGCTCCAGTGTAACCAGTGATAGGCCCAGAAGCCTTCGTGACCAGTGGAGCTCATGATTCTCCACTGTGTGAGAATATCAAAGACACTCTAGGGCTTTCTATTCATTCAAAAAACAACACACACTAAAAAAGTCCCTACAAGATAAAACAAGCAAACACTAAACTAATTGGAATAACAGTTACAACAACCAACACTAGAGAAACTTACCGGTGCAAGTGCAACTCAAACATGGAAGCACCCTCCGGGTATACTCTACAAAGTGTCGCCCGAAGTCTGTCCTAGGTACCATGATATACTCCCGCAGTCACCTGTGTATGTCCCTAAAAGATAGGCAACTAGGTTTCCAGCGCGCAAACAGCCACCAGGCAGGTATAGTCAAAAGTTGGGTAGACCACAATGAGAAGGGTATCAAACCCAAAACCTATCAAGGGTATCGAAATAAAGTGGTCTAGAAGACAACTAAGGACCTCGAACAGATTCGAGATCCACGAAGCTCCGTGGCAAACACAATCGATAGAATCCCAAGACAAGCCCTCTATATGTGTTCTCCACTACGATTGGTCCAGCTTTGGAGGGGTTATATCCTCTACCTTTCCACACGCGACCTTGTGTTTATCCCTTGTGTTAGAGGGGGGTACCAAACAACTTTCACGATACTGGACTTTAACACTCCCTAACTCAGACTCCAATGTTTAATTTTAATATCCTTGAAGAGTTTCCTCTCCAACCTAATTCAAGGCCCTAACCATAAACTAGTTGGTTGACCCTACAAACATAAAAAGTCTAATGAATTTTAGATTTAGCATTAATTTTTATGGCTTGTATTAATTCAAAGGTTATGAAAGTGAAACTAGCGATGTTTGAAAGACGAAAGAAAAATAAACTGAAAGTTGGAAACAAAAACCTTTACTTCACTCAACTCTTAAACAACTTTTCAAACATAAAAAAATTTCCAAGATCTTTGAACAACAAACTCAAAGCAGGATTTCACTCGACTACGAGCTACTTATGATCTAAGTAAACCATCAAGAACTTATGAAAGCAATGACTTTTCCCTGGTTACTAATGCAAAACAACACTTTTTAACCAACAAAGAAACAAATTTTATTTTTTTTTATTTGAATGCTCACAAAGCAAAAAGGAAAAATATCAACAAGTCAAAACCAAGAAAACTTCTGGCCTAAGCGCAGATCGCAAAGAGTCACTTTAAAAATCACACACAAGCAAATTAAAATTGGACTCTCACACTTGTCTAAAAACCCTATAAAAGAAAAATTTTGAGAAAAAATTCTAAATGAAAAAAGAAAGCTATTGTTGTGATCAAACCTAAGTTACTGACCGCTATGACAAAGACCCAAACCTAAGAGGTATAAATCTTGTCAAAAGAAAGGATGACTGCCTCACCTTCAACAAAAATTCTCTCCACGGGCACACTGCTGACAGTTCCACAACAAGCATATGCACGCGAGCTTTGTAAAGTCAGAGTGTGTGTACACATGTGCTGGCCTTATATAGGCCGTGTGTATATCTGAAACTCTGAGACAAGTGAAAATCCAAGAAATCTATCCCATGCAGATACTACTGGTATTGAGAACCAGAATCTGTTGAAGACTCAAACACTTACTTTAATAGAAAAAAGAAAACAATTCAAGGAAAACTTCATAGAACAAACCAATCTGAGGTGAAACCTAAGATATAGACTGCAAACAACAAAGACTAGAAAGAGTTCCAGAAAACTCCTAAGAAGGAATAATTCTGACAGGGAAGAGGATGACTGCCTCTTTAAAAGAAATTTTCTGGAATCATACACGCTACTGACACTTCCTCAGCTAGCGTGTACACGTGGGTTGTGAGAATGAAGGGCACGGGTACACATGTGCAGACCTTATACAGGCCGCGTGTACCTTTGTGGGTCTTGGAAAAAAAATACAGTCAAGCAAAGAAACAGAGATAATTGGTATGGAAGACTAGAATCTCTGTTAGCTCAGACTTTTGCAGAAACTTTAAAAACAAGAAATGAAACCAGTTCTTAAAAATACCCAAAAAATATTCCCAGAAACCCTAGACTATCCCCAGTGTGGTCACCAATTCTGTTGTGAGTGGAAAATCCCTCTACGTACTAGCACTTAGGGTTTAATTATGCATGCAGAAAATACCTAAAGATTTCTACTTTCTACCGTCATCCCAGACCTAATCCCCATTATTCTTAAGAAAATATATAGTTAAGAAGATCAAGTGAGCATACCTTATTTCGGGCATTTGATATCAATCCTTCCTCACACTTGATCACTCTTTGACTGCAGCTCTCCTCCCAAGGCTGACCTGCATTCACAGAAGACAAATAACAAACTCCACATGCATTTGATATATAGATTAATGGGTTGGATATTCAATAAACAAGTATGAAATAAACCATGAAAACCTCATATGGTGGGACGGGAAAAGTACTTCTTTATTATTAACTTCAACAAATCAACTTACAATGATGAATTCGGCCACTGCTCCATGAACCTAGCCCTGGGCTCCTCTTCAACTGTCCTCCAACTTCTTTGCTCTATATTTCTCTTTTCACAAGGATGGCTAAAGGGTTGGGACAAAGGGAATGTGCAATCGGGTAGAGTTTCTTTACTATGATTCTCCTCTTCCAAATGGGACCCCTAACCCTTCTTTTATAGTCTAGAAGAAGCTAGGTATTTGGTCGAACCCTCGGCCATGCATGGCCGGAAGGTTTAGTTAACTCACCCAAAGTTGTGTGTTCCATCAGAAACTTTCCTATTTTCGTGCTTTTGTAGGTACACGTGGGCTATTTTGGGTCAGATAGCATGTACACACGTTCAGTAATGGAGCAGGGTGCATGGGCCTTTATAAAAGAGGTTTTTAAGAAGAATTGTTCAACAGTGCTCTGGAAAAGAAGGAATCTGAAATGGCTTGATGCCAGGTAAGCATGTCTAGTGCAAATTAGGGTTATAACAGGGCTCCAGCCATTGACCTGGGTCATTTTGTAATCAACAGTTTGTTGAGTTATACCTTTTGTGCCTCCGCTACATTTATCCATACGCCGCTAGACATGTCCCGATCCTCTAAATTATCAATTCTCCAAACTATCAATATTTTCTACGACAGTGTAGCTTTGCTAAATTCTCAAGAGTTGGATCTCATCTGAAGATTGTTACGGTGATAACATAGACTTCAACTGGGGATGATATCCTCCATGTGAGGTAGAAAAGAACTTGTAGACCCGGTCTCTGATCCATTGGGTTGATTCCAAAACATGTGTGTGTATCTTTCTCCTACCATGTTACTAGCGTTTGTTGGAGTCTAAACTCCTCACGCTGCTCTCAACTGGATATTGAATATATTGTTGAAACTGACTATACACGATACTGGAAATATAAACTGAAAAATGCTTGTCCAACAAGCTTATTTGCACACTCCTATCTACTCTAACTACTGAAATTAACTATCAATCAAGTGAAATCGAAATGCCAATGCAACCATGTGAGCATTTTATCCATCGTCTATTTTCCTTGCACAAGCTTTCTCCAAATCCTGTTGACTGATAATTCATTCAAAACTTCATCCATAATTCTCAAAATTTAAAAAACATTTGGACTGTTTATTTCTTCTAATAGGATTGCAAAATGGATCTTTTAAAATATGCGTAAAACAACCATCATGTTTTATTCCTTCCATTTTATTTTTGTTTTTAGGTGATTCAACTCATTGACTTCTAAAAAACTGACAAAGTCATTGAGAACTCTGGTAGTAGGGATTTCCTGAGTCATAAAGCGACCATGGTTGAAGAACATCATCTGACGTGAAAAGATTTGGTGCAGACATTGATTCATTGTAATCCACTGTTGTTGGCATATTCTGATCATAAACCTTTCCCATATAATGTGTCTCAAGATCCCGAATCATATGAAAGAATGACTCCTTTTCAGGAATCAATATAGAAGGGCGAGATTCTTCTACTAGGGTTTCCCCGCTATTTGGAGTTTTCATATGCGAAATTTCAAAATATTCATCCATATCTAGACTGTTCAAAAATAGGATTACTACGTCATTTTCAAGGGAAGACAGGCAACCTTGAAATACCTTTTATTCCGGGTAATATTGTTGAACATCTGCATTAGTTCTAGGAGAAAGGAAAAGACCTTTGATAAAAATTTATTGCTCGTCTTCCTCTTTAATCTGATGGTTAAGCTCTAATTGAAATTCTGAATTGAAAAACCCTTCTAAGTAATTATCGTGCAGTGCATGTGAGTGTAGTTGGTGTTGTTTAATGATGACAACCTTTTCATGTAAAACAGTGCTAGTGTGAATATAGTCAGAAGTCCTTATCTTTTCTGAAATTTCATAATTTTTTCTTAACTACTCAAAGGAAGAAAAACATAAGGGGAGAGAGTTTTTATCTATAAGCCCGATGCTTTCTTCACTCTCGACTTCATGCTTGAATATTTTCTGATTCAAAATGCCATCTTGTTTCAACAGTTTGAATGAGGAAAAACATAATGGAAAGGCTTTGTTACCTGACTCAGAACCTTCTTCATTCTCCCCAGTATCATCATAGGTACATTTTTCCATCTCTTTGGGTTTTTGGACATGCTCACCTTCAACTTTTTCTTTGACCAATGACTGTATTTTTGAATCTATAAGGTCTTCTTCAAAACAAAGAATAGGGTCATCAAGCGTTTGAGAAGAGTGTTCCAATATCTTGTCAATCTATTTTGTTGGTTCAGTGTGACTTTGCATCAGCACAAATTCGCTTGCCTCAACAATAATCTGAGAATTCTCTTTCAACAATTTGAATGTAGTGAAGCATAAGGGTAGATAATTCTCTTCAGTTGATCTAATATTTTGCTCCTCATTATACCGCTGAAGAAGAAAGTATTCAATATCACAATCATCCTTGTATTTGTCATATATAGGAAAATCAACATCATATGAAACATCATCTAATAAGAACAGACTTGGAACATTAATATGTTCTTCGACAAACTAGTTTGCAAACTCATCCTCTTGCTTGTCTACAAAATGACCAGCTCCCTTTTTATCAAGAGATGACTCAGAAGCTATAACAACACCTTTTGTTTTGACAAGTGGAAAATAATTTTTAGCACAATCATAAGCATTTGACACTTCAAGAGGGCCCATGATATTGTCAATTCTATGCTTGAGATTCCAATCAACTATTTCCTATTCATATTCACTTTCATGTTCTTTAGCATCTAATTCCTCGTTTTGAATCTGTTTACATGCTTGGATGTTGTGCTGAATATCCTGGGCATCATCGAACATTTGTTGTAAGGACTTGGGTCTTCTTTCCATCAGGAGGAAAGACAAATCTGGATGAAGAGTTGTTGTATAATGGAACATAGAAGTTTCTTCAGTGGGTTGAATCTCTTCAGGCAATTTATAGTAAATACTGGAAAACCTTCTACTGAATATAGAGATAGATTTGTTTCTCTTCCATTTCAAGGTGTATAACTTTGCAAATTGTAGCTCCAAAGATTTCTACTTGCCCCAAAACTTCAAGAAAACATTCTTTAATTCCTCCCATGAGATAATTATATCTGGCTACAAATGTCTAAACCAGTCTTTGGTGTTCCCTTTCAAGGATTGAGAGAAGGCTCTCATACAAACATCGTCATGGTTAATCTCAAATAAATCTATGAAATGATCAAACCCTTGGATGTGCTTTTCAGCTG
>JASDQU010308111.1:66466-81940 GCA_032191745.1 Picea mariana | reverse complement strand
AATAAGTAGGAATGCCAAAAACCCTAGACATCCAAAAACCTAACCCTAGGAGATGAAGTGCCAAAAGTCATGTGGGCCCTGTTTGGGTAAGTTGGTGCATCAACTTCCCGGGGTCATAACTTTTGCATACGATCTCTGTTTTAGGCGTATGATATCTCGTTGGAAAGATGTATCTGAAGAATACAACTATTGGGTGAGAAACATCAATCTACAATCCATGTTGCTCCCTGTTTTCTCAAAAAACATCATTTAGGGCCTCGAAATGGCCCCAGAAGTTAAAAACTGCTAAAAATAGTAAATTACCAAAATTGCCCGAAACATGTTTTGGGCCAGTTGGAGAAGGTGGATGGCCACCGATATCCACCTGGATCAAGGAGAGGGGAACCAGTCAATTTCTAGACATTTCCTTCAGGGCCTCGTAACATATTGGAATTGATAGGACTTTATTATGAGGCTGGTACAGACTGATCGAACTCGCAGGTGCCCATAAGAAAGATCACAGATTTATCACCGCAAGCGATTGTGTTGCTTATTGGGTGGATGACTGGTTTTGTGGCTCTACATTAGGTGTCTCGTGCACAACTGAACTATGCATTCCAGTGCTTGAATACACAGATATTTGACTGGAGCACTACACTGTTGGATTGTATGAAGAGGCAGTTGATAGATTGTCGGTTGCAGACGCAGAGGAACTTCGGGTTCGAGATGATTCTATGCTCTTTCTTCTTTGAAAGAGTTCCTAGTTTTAGTCCTTGAGTGGTGGTATGAGGACATCAGGCCTCTCTTCTTGCGGTTTGCAGATGGGCAGTGTTGCTTCCACGACAAGGTGGTGGAAGGACCAATGAGTCCTTCGATGATGACTTCTTTTCTTGGTTGTCACGGTAGATCCTAGCCATATATGATTATCCTTATCCTAGGATTGATTTCTCAAGAGATTTTGAGATCCCTGTACCTCCAGGCGAGGAGCGAGGTGAGATGGGTAAGTTTGCATCATTTTTTTTTTTTTTAAACATATATAATTTTTNGTATATATCATTATTTTATACCAGAGTATTTGACATATACGTGTCTATTGCATGTAGATGTGGGGCCCTCATGACTTGCAGATTATGCGAGGAACAAGTGTCATCCTCAGCTGGGGGTTGCACCTGCCGCCGCAGGGGGACCAACACTAGCAGGAGAGCTTCCAGCTGGTGAGGCTGAGAGGGTTTTGAGACGAGTTGAGTGAAATTTTACCTCGCTCACTCGCACCATCCCTAGGGCAGAGATTGAGGATCTGCCACCATCCATGCAGTCTCATGTAGTGGGGGCACCACGAACGTGGGTCCGACTATTTCGACGTTTGGCAAACGCTGTTGACTATTATAACAGGGCCCACATGCCTTGAACTTAGTTACTCTAGACTTTGATAGCCCCACCTGTATATATTTTTTGAGGGCATAAGCCCCATGACTTGTTACTAGTCATATTTTTTAGGCGCTTGCGTCCACCTATGTACTCTGGTGCTTATGATATTATATATGGATTTTTATGTCTTTTTGTGTCTTAAGGACCATATTTTCCTTTAAAAATGTGTTTACATGTTTATGTGTAGGTCTTTTATATGTGTGCGAGATGCCAGTCTAAAATTTGATTAGCTAGAGTATCTGTAACTTGGTTTAATCTCCTAGGAACATGAAAATATGTAATATAATCAAAGATTTGTTCTAAGAGATGTACCCTAAGGAATCGTCGATGTAAAGTTGGATCATGAACACAATAGACTCTATTTAATTGAGACACAACTAGCTGAGCGTCTAAATAGACCCGGAGATGAGAGATACCATATGACAGGGTGTCACGAAGCAACTCAATAACTGCACTGTACTTGGCGACATTGTTTGTAGTGTCACCTAAGCATATACCTCCGGAAGATAATAACTAGCCTCGAGGTGTAAAAATTACCCAAGCTACGGAAGCAAGCCTCCGAGTGTGTCGGCTAGCACCATCTACGTATCCAATGAACACCTCTGATTCACTTGACATATACCACAGTGACAAAAGATAAAATAAAAAAATACACATCCATAACACTAAAAGAAACTAGAAAGTAATAGTACAAAGACTATACATATGTTACAAAAAGTTACCCAAGGTGACCTACCTATGAGTAATACTTCTTGAGGTGGAGCTCATTTCTAGTCTCCACCAAAGAATTTCCCTCAAAGTCAACCAGATGATAAGTGCCCTTTTTTAGAACCTCTTTTATGATGAAGGGTCCGAACAACATGGGTTTGAATTTTCCAGCCCCTAGGGGGTCCTTATCTTGGTCATAGACTAGGATAAGGTCACCTTCAGAGAAAATCCGAGGATGAACAGATTGATCATACCGACACTTGACTTTATGTTTGTGAGCCTCATTGGCCAGGGCTGCATCACAACACTGATCATCGATCCGCTCAAGGTATAATAATTGTTCTTCAAGTGGAGAAGTGTCTGGCAATAACTGTACTGCCAATTTTAGGGATGGGATCTAACATTCTATAGGCAAGAATGCTTCCAACTTGTAAATGAGTTGAAAAGGTGAGAAACTAGTTGCAGTCTTAACAAACGTTTGGTAAGCCCATAATCCCGAGTATAACATCAAATTCCAATTTGACTTGTTTGAGTTGATCATTCGTTGTAGGATGGTCTTAAGAGATTTATTTAAAGCTTCCACCTAACCATTTTCTTGGGGGTAGTAGGGTGACGAATGTTCTTTCCACAACCCAAGCTTTGATGTTAACTCGGTCATCATCTGGTTCTAAAAGTGACTACCATGGTCAGTGATAATCTTTCTCAAGACGTCGAACCTTGCTATTATATGGTTGAATAAAAAGAGAGTTGCAGTCTCCCCATCATCTTTAAATGTTGGCATAGCTTTGACCCACTTCGTTAACTAGTCTATGGATACAATGATATAATGGTGCCCCCTAGCTGAAGGAGGGTTGCATGTAGTGTAATCAATCCCCCACTTGGTGAAGGGACCAATTGTGATGATAGGAAACATGGGAGTGGGGTGTGCCCTCATCTTCCGAGAAAAGATCTAACACGGGTGGCACTTCTTGATCGATTCAATACAATCTTTGATTAGTGTCAGCCAGAAGTAACCTTCTCATAAAATCTTTTGGGTTGTTACCAATCCAGACAAATGACTGCCACATGCTTCGGTATGGAAATCGTTAAGCACGATAACTTCTTCTTCATGAGTGAGGCATCAGCGCAGGATATAGTCTACACCTCTCTGATACAATGTATGTCAAGTATAAGATAATTCTTAGCCTGATGGCATATACGGGGATGCTCATCATGAGAAGCAGAGGTGGGACACTTCAAAGTTTGGAGATAGAAAAATATATCTCTGTACCAGGGATCTAAAGATGCGATCAAAAATATATCTCCTATGATAGGTGACTCTTCGGGCATAAC
This sequence comes from Picea mariana, assembly GCA_032191745.1. Taxonomy (NCBI): domain Eukaryota; kingdom Viridiplantae; phylum Streptophyta; class Pinopsida; order Pinales; family Pinaceae; genus Picea; species Picea mariana. Next base: position 78,493 of record JASDQU010308111.1, on the reverse strand, counting down.
ATCACTTGACTCAACCGGAAGTTCTGAAATAAGTTCTGCGAAGACCAATGACTTTTTGGATTTTACTGAAACGAAATATAAATCAAATTCCTAAAGGACGACTATCCATCTACTGATCTTTCCACCTATTACCCGTCATGTCAACATGTATTGAAATAGATTCACAATGACAATGACAGTGGTCTTGTGAAACAGAACATAATGATGGAACCATTGAACAACATGGAATGATGCCAACGCAAGTTTTTCGATATGAGAATAATTAAGTTCCAGTTCGACTAGGCCTCAACTCAGGTAATAGATCACATATTATGAGAGAAAATCATCTTCTTGAACTAGGACCATGCTAATGGTGGACTCTGCGGAAGCCAGGTATAATAAGAAATCTTTGTTATAGTTGGGTGGCCAAAGTAGAGGGGTAGTTGTGAGGGAATGTTTCAACGCGTCAAAGGAGCATTGAGCGGCATCGTCCCAATGAAAAGGAACATCTTTCTTCAGTAAGTGCATAAAGCCCTTTGTGATCTCGGCATAGTTGGCGATGAAACATATTAAAAAATTCACCTTGCCCTATAAACTCTGAAGTTGAAGGATTGTGCGTGCGGGAGGCAACTGAACTATTGCCTCAACCTTGAGAGGATCGACCATGATCCCTGTTGTTGACACTATGAAACCTAACAAACATCTTGATGTTATGCAAAAGATGCACTTTTTTGGATTCAAACGAATCTAGAAGTAGTGACATCGCTCAAAGATAAGTCGAAGGTGTGTGGGATGATCTGTTCTCTTGCGAGATTGAGATGCTAAATCATATAAATAGGCCTCGACTATATGCTTGAGATCATGGAAAGAAAAAGACATGGCCCACTGAAAGGTCACTCCAGCATTCTTGAGACCAAAGGGCATCTTACGATATGCGAATGTACCCCATGGAAAAATGAATTCCGTTTTGTGCTGGTCTTCGGGTTTGATTTGTATTTGATTATATCCCGAAAAACCATCCATGAAATAGAAGGCCTCGCAACCTGCACATTCATCAATTATCTGGCCGATGAATGGTGTGGGAAAATTATCTTTTGGACAGGCCTTGTTCAAATCATAGAAGTCCGTACATACACAAATCGTGCCCTATTTCTTATTGTCTGGCACAGGATTTGACACCCATTGGGTCAAATGGATAGGATAGATAAAGCCATCTTTTAGTTGTTTCTCAACTTCAACTTTAATAGCTGCTTCTTTCCTAGGATTAACTGGATGAAGCTTCTGCCGAACAAGCTTGGCATCCGGATAAGTTGTGATTTCATGTTCGACTATTTTTGGATCAATGCCTGGCATTTCCTCATAAGACCAGACAAAAACGTCGTGGAATTCTTTAAATAGATCTGTGTAAATTTGAATCTCTCTGGCGAAACATTCAGCTCTGATGAAAACATTCTCCACGACGCCAGGGGTTTTGGAGATATTAATCGGTATGGTTTTAGTGATAGTTTCCATATTACCCTTGGCATAAACCTCATGTGTAGCTAAGGAATTAATAGGACAACACCTATCTCCAGTCATAGTCAAGGTGAATTCTCCAGCTTCAATTCTGCTTAACTCTAGGAGGAAGTATGATCTATGATGGAGATTATCCCAGGGTTTGCCCGGACTAGTCATTGCTTCAATTATTGCTTCGTCGGAGGGCAAGACTAAGTCTAACGAATCAGTGTCAGCGAGAGAGCCTTGAGCCCAAATAGGCTCTAGAATTAGATCTAACTCTTGTGCAGTAGTTGGATCTGTGTTAGCCGAAGCTTGCTGGACTAAAGAGTATGCTACTTTGGCTGTGGACAAGGGCATGGACATGCCAGGGTGCCCTATCCCTTCCATCGTGGCCGATGGGGAAGGAATTATCCATGGATCATTGAAGTAAGTCGTGTGAAATGACGAAACTTGGAAAATCTCAACCTTGTGGTGGTTAGATATGAACTTGACATCGCCTTAAGGGGGTGGGTAATTGAACGTACCCATCAAAGATGGGCACAAACTAACCCCTACGTTGACTACACCTGGTTGGGGATTATCAATCATCGAGACCACGGATACCCCCAATGAAGGGTTAGGTCTGGAGAAAGATAATTGATCAATGGTCACAATCCAGTCCTCGTGTGGAAACAATAAGACCTAGAAAATTGTAGCAACCATGGATTGCATGGTGTAAGTCCAACTCCTTCCTAACAAGAGATTGTAGTCGAGGGATGCATCGACTACTTCTACCTCGACGCACACGGTCTTCCCTCCTAACTGCACAGGGAAAGAGGGAATGGTACCATGTGTTCAGAATGAATGACCATCGAAAGCAGTGAGAAGAGTAGGTGACGGAGACAAAACGGGTTGGCCAATGGCCTTCCAACATGCCAATGAAATAATGCATGTCGAGGCACCCTCATCAACCACCGTGCAAAAAATATTCCGAGTAAAATTTTTCGTGGGGTGAGCCACTTCTATCTGAAATGCTACGTGGTAAGGAAGATGAGGTTTTAAGTCAGTTGTATCCATCATGATTGTACCTAGATTACAAGTCCCGATAGATCCTAAAGTGGCTAACAAAGATTTCCTCTAGGAAAGGCAGCTTTGGAGGACCTCCAAAGCGGACATCGCACCAGGGGTTTGAGACAAATCCTCCGCCACAAAATAGTTCTAGGTAGCCCTTGCATTTGGGTTGTGAGAAGATTTCTTGAACGCACCTTTTGGGATGCGTGTCATTGTTTCACCCAAAGTCTTCTCGATTTGGAGAGGAAGAGATGGGAGTTTGACTTCTTTTCCCTTCTTAGAAGTGCTTGGTTTACTGTAATCATGCCCTCTAGTCAATATAAAAGAATCACTCTTCATCATATACACATTCATGGATGCAGGATTGTTTGAAAATGGAGAGGGTCCTTGACTGTCCCCTTCCGTGCTTGTATAGGCTTGGGTTAGGTTTTTCCCCTGTTGAAATGGATTCGTTAACATGGCAGGCTGTTGCTGTGTCACAAACTTTTGGGCTTCTGCAAGGCAAGGACATTGGTGGGTCGGGTGGTCTTCCATGCCCAGGTTGCACGGATACCTCACCTTCCATTTCTAAGTGTTTCCCCCGCTAGCATTATTAGTGGGTTTCTTATCCCCCTTACCCTTCTTTCGTTGTTTTTTCTTTCCTTCAGTCTACTGGGTGGCCTTTGGATTTGTCAATTGCACTGTGTGTACATCCAATGTTTGGGTAGGGGGAGAAACCAAAACAATAGTTTGGCTAGCCACTGTGTGTTGTATAGACAATTGTTGCAATTGCTTCATTAGTTGCTCAGTGAGCTTTGTTTGTGTTGAACCAACAATACCATCGGCATGTGGTCCAGCTCTCTGTCTGGTTTTATCAAGTATTGTGCGTGGTACATATGGCAAGATCTCGTATAATAAACTGGACTGAGAGTAGATTAGCTCAAGCTGTTGAGCTCTCATGATGGAATTTTCTTCGGAAAACACTCCCGACGTTGCGATGTCTTTGGATAACTGTGGGACCAAAGACTTAAGGAACCACTTGAGTAGGAAAGATGGTGGGATTGGCACCTTAATTAAACTCTTCCAGCGTCTCCATTCTTGGATGTGATCATATATATGGTCCTCTTTTGTCTGTGCGAAATTGGCCAGCAATTTTGTGCCAGCATCATATCTCATAGGTAATTGGAAATGGTTTAGGAAAGTCATTGCCAATTCTCTGAAGGAAGAGTATCTTGAGCAGTCGAGCTCAATGTACCATTTCGTAGCAGTCCCAATGAGAGTACGTTGAAACAATCACAACTGTATGGAGTCGACTTTCAACGAGTTAGACGAGCACCAAAGATGGAAGGTGGTCACATGATCTCCTGGATCTTCATTAGGCTTGGCTTCGAACTTTGGTATGTCCGAAGGCAAATTCATTGGCATAGGGGGCCAACGTGGATCATGATAGATAGGGTCATTCAACAACCTTGTCAAGTCTGGAAAATGCAAGGTTGCCAGGAAAGGTAGTTTGGGTTGTTGGTGATAACCATGGAAAAAGGGACCTGGAGTTTGACTGGCACTAGGTTGCCAGGAAAAGTTCAGCTGTTGGCCTGGGTTCTGGTAAAANTTTGGGGTGTGAGAAGATTTCTTGAACGTGCCTTTTGGGATGCGTGTCATTGTTTCACCCAAAGTCTTCTCGATTTGGAGAGGAAGAGATGGGAGTTCGGATTATTTTCCCTTCTCAGAAGTGCTTGGTTTACTGTAATCATGCCCTCTAGTCGATATAAAAGAATCACCCTTCATCATATACACATTCATGGATGCAGGATTGTTTGAAGACGGAGAGGGTCCTTGACTGCCCCCTTCCGCGCTTGTAGAGGCTTGGGTTAGGTTTTGCCCATGTTGAAATGGATTGGTTAACACGGCAGATTGTTGCTGTGTCACAAAATTTTGGGCTTCTGCAAGGCGAGGACATTGGTGGGTCGGGTGGTCTTCCATGCACAGGTTGCACGGATACCTCACCTTCCGTTTCTCAGTGTTTCCCCCGCCAGCATTATTAGTGGGTTTCTTATCCCCCTTACCCTTCTTTCGTTGTTTTTTCTTTCCTCCAGGCTACTGGGTGGCCTTTGGATTTGTCAATTGCATTGTGTGTACATCCAATGTTTGGGTAGGGGGAGCAACCAAAATAGTAGTTTGGCTGGCCACTATGTGTTGTATAGACAATTGCTGCAATTGCTTCGTTAGTTGCTCAGCGGGCTTTGTTTGTGCTGAACCAACAATACCATCGGCATGTGGTCTAGCTCTCTGTCTGGTTTTATCAAGTATTGTGCGTGGTGCATATGGAAAGATCTCATATAATAAACTAGACTGAGAGTAGATTAGCTCAAGCTGTTGAGCTCTCATGATGGAATTTTCTTCGAAAAACACTCCTGACGTTGCGATGTCTTTGGATAACTGTGGGACCAAAGACTTAAGGAACCACTTGAGTAGGAAAGCTGGTGGGATTGGCACCTTAATTAAACTCTTCCAGCGTCTCCATTCTTGGATGTGATCATATATATGGTCCTCTTTTGTCTGTGCGAAATTGGCTAGCAATTTTGTGCCAGCATCATATCTCATAGGTAATTGGAAATGGTTTAGGAAAGCCATTGCCAGTTCTCTGAAGGAAGAGTATCTTGAGCGGTCGAGCTCAATGTACCATTTTGTAGAAGTCCCAATGAGAGTACGTTGAAACAATCACAACTGTATGGAGTCGTCTTTCAACGAGTTAGATGAGCACCAAAGATGGAAGGTGGTCACATGATCTCCTGGATCTTCATTAGGCTTGGCTTCAAACTTCGGTATGTTCGAAGGCAACTTCATTGGCATAGTGGGATAACGTGGATCATGATAGATAGGGTCATTCAAAAACCTTGTCAAGTCTGGAAAATGCAAGGTTTCCAGGAAAGGTAGTTTGGTTTGTTGGTGATAACCATGGAAAAAGGGACCTGGAGTTTGACTGGCACTAGGTTGCCAGGAAAATTTCAGCTGCTGGCCTGGGTTCTGGTAAAAATCATGGCCATGACTAGCATACAGATTCTACGTGTGAGGAGACATCATCAGTTGATTCCAAAAATAGGATGTAGATGGTTGGGCATGCATTACATTCGGAGGACTTTGGGAAGGGTTGCCCCATACCGATCCCATGGGCATATAAATAGTACCTTGTTTGGGGTTCCATTGGTTGTGAAAATAATTTCCCCAGATCGACATTCCTGACGGGGGAACTAATCCCTGCTAAGAATTCCAAGGTCCTGATGTGGAAGAAGTTCCTGGGTTAGCCCCTTGTGCAGGAATAGTACCCTGCATAGGAATAGGTTGTCCATAATCGGGGTTGCCCCAAGTCGAGAAAGCAGTTGATGGAAAAGCATTGTTACCAAACACACTGAACAAAGGAAAAGGTATCGAACCTACTGGCATATTATGAGCGGGTGGTCCTTGACTCCCTGGTCCAAATAAACTATGGTGTGTGGGTGGCCCAATGGATTGCTGGTGGGTGCCACCGAGTGAAGGGGACAAAGGTGGTATATGGCCTCCCCCATAAGAAAAATCATTAAAAGGAGTTGAAGCATGCCCCATATGTCCTTGTAGAGGAGTGTTAGAGATCCCTACTCCCAGACCTAAAGTATGTGAAGTGGAGTAGGAAAGTACAAGACTTGTACCTAAGCTAGGCATCATGTATGAGAACAGAGGGCCTGTCACACTCGATGTGAAAGGGGTCATGGCCGCTACCATAGATAGGATTGGACCACTATTCGAGGTAGAGGCGGTCAGGACCATGGTGGCTTGAACCAGTGACGGTGGGTTAAGAGGTGGAAAATCCCCTGTGGTGACAACCATAGTGGGAGTTGAATAATTCCCAAAAGAAGTGACATCATTTGTTTCCATTGCTGTGTGCGACATTGTCTGGCACTCATAAGGGTGAATCAGTATGATGATGGGTGTTGAAAGATCAATGGTTGGAGTTTCAGATGGACCAAGATCTTTCACTCCAAAGTCTAAAATGGTCATTTCCTTCGGATGTTGGTCGGGTACAATTTCTTGTGACCCGATCGCTTCAAAAGATCCTTGTTGGTCTAGCTTTCACCTTAGTGGTGGCAGAGGTGGCTCCAGTGTAACCAGTGATAGGCCTAGAAGCCTTCATGACCAACGAAGCTCATGATCCTCCACTATGTGAGAAGATCAAAGACACACTAGGGATTTCTATTCGTTCAAAAAACAACACACACTAAAAAGGTCCCTCCAAGATAAAACAAGCAAACACTAAACTAGTTGGAAGAACAGTTACAACAACCAACACTAGAAAAACTTACCGGTGCAAGTGCAACTCGAACACAGAAGCACCCTTCAGGTATACTCTGCAAAGCATGTCTCGATGTCTGTCCTAGGTACCATGCTATGCCCCCATAGTCACCTGTGTATGTCTAAAAGGATAGGCAACTAGGTTGCCAGCGCGCGAACAGTCACCAGGCGGGTACAGTCGAAAGTCAGGTAGACCACAATGAGTAGGGTATCTAGCCTGAAACGTGTCAAGGGTATTGAAGGAAAGTGGTCCGGAGGACAACTGAGGACCTTGAATGGATTTGAGACCCATGAAGCTCCATGGAAAATGCAATCGATGGAATCCCAAGACAAGCCCTCTATATGTGTTCTCCACTACGATTGGTCTAGCTTTGGAGGGGTTATCTCCACTACCTTTTTGCACACAACCTCGTGTTTATCCCCTTTGTTAGAGAGGGTTCCTGGATAACTTTCACGATACTAGACTTTGACACTCCCTAAATCAGACTCCAATGTTTGATTTAATGGCCTTGAAGAGTTTCCTCTCCAACCTAATTCAAGGCCCTAACCCTAAACTAGTTGGTTGACCCTAAAAACATAAAAAGTCTAATGAATTTTAGATTTAGCGTTAATTTTTATGGCTTGTATTAAGTCAAAGGTTATGAAAGTGAAACTAATGATGTTTGACAGACGAAAGAAAAATAAACAGAAAGCTGGAAACAAAATAACTTCTCTTGACTCAAATCTTAAACAACTTTTCAAACTAAAAATTTTCTAACATCTTTGAACAAAAAACTCAAAGGAGGATTTCACTCGACTATGAGCTACTTATGATCTAAGTAAACCATCAAGAACTTATGGAAGCAAAGACTTTTCCCTGGTTACTAATGCAAAATAACACTATTTAACCAAACAAAGAAATAAAAGATTTTTTTTTATTTGAATGATCACAAAGCAAAAAGGAAAAATATCAACAAGTAAAAACCAAGAAAACTTTTGGCCTAAGTGCAGATTGCAAAGAGTCACTTTAAAAATCACACACAAGCAAATTAAAATTGGACTCTCACACTTGTCTAAAAACCCTATAAAAATAAAAATTTGAGGAAAACTTCTTAATGAAAAAGAAAGCTATTGTTGTGATCAAACCTAAGTTAATGACCGCTATGACAGAGACCCAAAAACCCGAGAGGTATAAAACAAAAATTTTCTCCACAAGCACACTGTTGATAGTTCAACAACAAGTGTGTGCACGTGAGCTGTGTAAAGTCAGAGTGCGTGTACATGCATGCTAGCCTTATACAAGCCGCGTGTATCTCTGAAACTCTAAGACAAATGAAAGGCCAAGCAATCTAGCCTAGTTAGAGACTACTGGTACTTAGAATCAGGATCTCTTGAAGACTCAGACACTTACTTTAATAGAAAAAAGAAAACAATTCAAGGAGAACTTCATAGAACAAATCAATCTGAGGTGAAACCTAAGCTATAGAGTGCAAACAACAGAGACTAGAAAGAGTTCCAGAAAACCCCTGAGAAGGACTATTTATGATAGGGGAGAGGATGACTGCCTCTCTAAAAGAAATTTTCTGGAATCATACACGCGACTGACACTTCCTCAGCTAGCATGTACACATGGGCTATGAGAAGGTAGGGTGCAGATACATGCGTGTAGACCTTATATAGGCCGTGTGTACCTCTGTGGGTCTCGGAAAAACAAAACAATGCAGTCAAGCAAAGAAACAGAGATAACCGATATGGAAGACCAGAATCTCTGTTAGCTCAGACTTTTGCAGAAACTTTAAAAACAAGAAATGAAACCAATTCTTAAAAATACCCAAGAAAAAACATTCCTAGAAACCCTAGAGGTCCCTAGTATGGTCACCAATTCTATTGTGGGTGGGAAATCCCTCCTACGAACTAGCACTAAGGGTTTTATCATGCATGCAGAAATGACCTAAAGATTATTTCTTTTTACCATCATCCCATGCCTAGACCCCCATTACTCATATGTAAATACGAGGCTCAAGAGATCAAGTTGACGTACCTTATTTTTCATGTTTGATGTAGATCTCTTTTTGTGCTTGGTCGTTCTTTAACTGCAACTCTCCTCCTAATGCTAACCTGCATTCACTAAAGACAAACAAATAACTCCACATGCATTTGATCTATGAACTAACGGGTTAGAGATTTAATCAATCATGCAATCAATATTCCAATAATGACAATCTCATATGGCGGGAAAGGAAAATAAATTCTTGTATTAACTTCACAATGATACCTTACGATGATAAAGTCATCTACTGCTCCTTGATCCTGGTCCTGGGCTCTTCTTCCACTGTCTTCCAACTGCTTTGCTCTATACTTCTCTTTTCACAAGGATGGCTAAATTTTGGGACAAAGGGAATGCTCAATCGGGTATAGTTTCTTTACTATGATTCTCCTCCTTTCAAATGGGACCCCTAACCCTTTTTTTTATAGGCTAGAAGAAGCTAGGTATTTGGTCGAGTGACCAGCCATGCATGGTCGAAAGGTTTAGTTAACTTACCTAAAGCTGTGTGTTTTGTCAGCAACTTTCCTTTTTCCATGCTTTTGTAGGTACACACGGGTTATCTTGGGTCAGCTAGCGTGTACATGCATGCAGTAATGGAGCAGGGCACGTGAGCCTTTATAAAAGGGGTTTTTAAGAAGAGTTGTTCAGCAGTGTTTTGGAAAAGAAGGAATCTGATAGGGCCTGATGCCAGGTAAGCATGTCTGGTGCAAATTAGGGTTATAATAGACAGGATGCAAGAAGCCATCATCATCGAACCAGTTGAGGAGTCTGAGTGGATAAGCCTGATGGTAGTACAGAACAAGAAACAAGGAAGAGCGATCAGGATATGAGTCGACTTACGGAATTTGAACGATGCATGCCTACACGACCCGTTCCCTACACCATTCACAGATGAAGTCTTATATAACGTGGGAGGACATGAGGCTTACTCATTCACTGATGGATTCATGAGCTACCATAAGATTAAGATAGCACAAGAAGATAGACATAAGACCACGTTTGTGACAGAATGGGGATCTTATCAGTACACAATCATGCCATTTGGACTAAAGAACACACCAACAATATTTTCCAGAGTGGTAATCACAACATTTAAGGAATTCATCCATCAATTTCTTGAACTATACCTGGATGATTGGACAGTATATAGCCTACTAAAAATCCATGTGGAATTTTTATGGTTGATGTTAGAATGATGCATACAGTGTCAGATATCACTGAACATCAAGAAATGCATATTTGGAACACCGTTTGGGATACTATTGGGCCATATAGTATGAAAACAAGGTTTATTGGTATATCCGGCAAAGATCGCAGTCATTATTAACTTGTCAGCACCAAAAACCATCCGTCAACTCAAAGCAACGTTGTGCCATACCGAATATTATAGGAAATTTATCAAAGGATATGCACATATCACAACACCAATGGAAAATATGTTGAGGAAGGATACAAAGTTTTAGTGGAATGACGAGTGTCAACATGGTCTGGATATCTTGAAGGAAAATATGGTCACCGTGCCGATATTAGTATTTCCAGACTAGGAAAAGACATTCCATGTGCATGTAGATGCATCAGTGATAGCACTCCGAGCTATCTTGGCACAACCATGAATAAGAGACTTGGACCACCTGATAGCATTCTCAAGCAGAAAGTTATCAGACTTAGAACATAATTATAACACAACAGAAAGAGAAGGCCTAGCCATGGTCTATGCACTGCAGAAGTTCAGGCATTACCTATTGGGGATTCGGGAAACACTTTAAGATGTTCACAGATCACTCAGCCCTGAAATACCTAGTCAACAAGCCAGTGTTGGGGGGGGAGAATCTGTCGATGGTTACTACTATTCCAAGAATTTGACTTTGAAGTAATAGTTAAACTAGGAAAATTAAATGGAGGACATGACCACCTATCACAGGTCACAAATGGAAAAGAACCCACAAATTTAGAAGACAAATTTTCGGATGCATAGTTATTCTCAGTACAGATTGCTAATGAATACTTAACAGATATCATTTAGTACTTGAACATAGGTACTGCGTCGCAAGAATATACCTTCCACATAGAAGAAGAATCTGGTAGTCCGTGCAGTCGACTATCAACTAATTGCAGAACACTTATATAAAATGGGCATAGATAATTTTGTGAAGATACATATTAGAGCATGAAAGACCAAGAATTTTATCAGAAGCCCATGAGAGAATACCAGGAGGACACTATGTAGGGAAAGCTACCGTGTAGAAGATATTACACACAAGACTATGGTGGCCAACAATTCACAGAGACTTGAAGGAGTACTGTCAAAGATGCGATGTCTATCAAAGGATAGGCAAACCCAATAGAAGAGATGATATGCCACTAAATGCATTTTAAAAATGTGCAATCAACTTTATGGGACCAATTAACCCACCATCCAAAAGAACAGGGGAAAGGTACATTATCACCGTGACGGAATATCTAACAACATGGGTGGAATTCACACCAGTAAAAGATTATAGTGTAGAGACAACAACACACATTTTGTTCAACCAAGTAATCACTAGATTTGGGTGCCCAAGAGTTTTGAGTAGAGATCAAGGCACACACTTCATAAACAACACCATTCGTGCGATGATTGAAGAGTTTGAAGTTCATCATCAGAAGAGCACACCATATAATCCACAGGAAAATGGCACAGTGGAAGCCTTCAACAAAATTCTGGAGAACACACTAACAAAGATTTGTAACGTCAACAGAGATGACTGGGACCTCAAAGTACCAGCTTTATTATGGGCCTATAGGACTACATGCAAAAATTTGACAAGGCACACACCGTTTAAACTGGTTTATGGCCAAGAAGCAGTAGTGCCATTATAATTCTTAGTACCCATCTTGCGCGTAGCAGATATCATACAAGTGACGAAACGAGGCATAGTACAAGAGAGACTGAATCAATTATTGACCATGTAGGAAGATCAAATATTTTCAGTATTCCATCAACAAGTGCAGAAATCAAGAGACAAAGCTTGGCACAATCGACACATCAAGAAGAAAACGTTCAAGGAAGGAGATCTAGTATTGATGTATGACAACAAATCGTTTCAGCACCTGGGAAATCTTAGAATGCATTGGTTAGGACCATATGAAGTAAAATCCATCATATATGGAGGAGATGTATAGTTAATAGATTT
>JASDQU010308111.1:33769-48321 GCA_032191745.1 Picea mariana | reverse complement strand
TAAAATGGCAAAGCTTGATATGCCACATCACCATTTGCCTTGGGGTTTGTGGCATCCCAAAGGCTCTTTCATTACTGTCATATTTTGTAGCTATAGGTGAGGTGGTTTAGGACAATTCTTGGCCATCCATGGCTACCGGATTCACCGGAATGAAGCCCCAAGGTGTGGGGAATTTATCGAGTTTCTTAGGAGGGAAAGGGCCCTTTAGGCTTTGGTCATTGTAAGTAAGGAAATGCCCACTGTTCAGGCACTTTTTAGACCTGGTTATACTGCCCCTTTGCTACCTATAAGTTTCCCTGTGAGCTGGTCGAAGCATGGCTTCAATTTGGTCTTGTTTTGGTGAAGGGACCCCTTGGACTTAAAGCTTTGAGAGGCTCTTCCCCTATACCAAACAACCACAAAACTATTATTTATTGTGCCATGTTGTAGCTCTATTTTATATATTTCCACTGCCTTTTGTTTGGCGCAAATCCGACTTTGGATGAGTAAGATATGGCCTCGGAAAGGTATGTGGATGGAGCCAACCCGGAGACTGATCAGGGAAAAATTGGAAGTTGGGACACAATTTTGGGCTGGACATCAGAATTAACAGGCTACTACAGGCCTGTCTACCTGTAGCTGAAATGGGTTTTTCTCATCTGGCCCAATTTGGCCTCAGAGGCCCCCAATTAGGCCTCTTTCCGGTGCATGCTTGTTGGACCAAGATTGGGTTATTGTCGCTCTGGGACATGTCACTGAAAATCTAGGATGAATTTGCTGAGGTGAATGTCATGGATGTATTCTATACTTCTCCCTGGTTATTTTGACTATTCACGGGTGAAAATCCGCCTCCTTATGGCGAAGTTATAGAATAAAAAAGGCCAATGACCCTTGGGGGGAGGGGGGGGGGATTAAAATTTTTAACATATGTTGAATCAAAACCCATTTTAAATTTAATTTATATTTTAATAAAAAATTATAAAATCTTTAAAAAATTATTTAATTACAAATATATATAATATATAATATATATATTTATAACTAAACTAAAATTAAAAATTTAATATAATATAAAAAAAAAACAATAAAATTAAACTTAAATTTTTAACAAGATTTAAATTATAATCAAAATTTAAAATTTAAAAAAAAATTGAAACACCCCCCACCTGTCTACCCTCGGTCGCCCATATGACCAAGACAGAAGTGAAAAAGGAGCCAACGGGGTATAGAGGAGGTGGTTGGTGGCTGGGAAGAGGGAGCATCGGGCTAAGCGGAGAAAGGGGGAAGGGTGGAGTCATGGTGGAGAACTGTGGGAAGGGCACAATGTGGAGGAGGAGCTTGGGCTATGGGAGGTGAGTGTCGAGAGGGAGGTGCGAGATGTGTGAAGGGAGAGGAGAGGGGTAAGCGGGAATGGAGGTGAGGGTGCACAAGGGAGATGGAGGAGAGAGCTGCACAGAGTGGGAGGTGAGGGTCGAGAGGGAGGTTGTGTGCGCAAGCAGAGGTGGAGGTAATGGAGGGAGGGAGGATCTCAAGCTGGGAGGTGGAGAGGAGAGCGTAGGTGGTGGAGGAAGGCCGAGGGAATGGAGGAGAGTGAGTTGTAGAAAGGGAGGAGGAAGGTTGCACGCACAAGAGGAGGAATGGAGGAGGAGGGGGTTGAGTTGCAGAACTATGGGAGGAGGGGGTGGTGGTGGAGCCTAGGTGGTGGATGGGTGGCTAGCCACACCCAAAAATCAAAATTCAAAACTTTGGGCAAAGTGGGTTTTGGAAAATAAAAGCGGACGTGAAGTTTTGGGTTCAAACCCCATGCCCACCATTTGAATTTCTGGGAAACTCTGGGAGTTTTTTTTTTTGGCAAAGGAGAAGGGGGAGGACTGGGGTTCAAGCCCCAGGGCTTCCCAATGACATTCCCAGACCTGCAATCTTCAGCAAATAACTTCATAATTTAAAAAAATCTAAAGGAGCCATGGAGGCTTGGGACTGGTGCCCAAGAGGGGTTCGAATCCCCTCTCCTTTGCATTTTTTTTCACACACACAAGCCTGAACTCAACAAATAATTAATAAATCTGAACCAGCAGCTAATACCACACTTGAAACAGGCAAATAAACACCAATTTGAAGGAAAAATACAATTTCTTCATGCAGGATCTCAACACAACCATCAAAATTTTCCATAGTTTCTTTTCTTGGAAAGAGGATTGATCGGTTACCTGGTTAATTTGTTTGAAGATTGCTGCATGGAAGCTGGCTGCCCACTATAGAGTTGTAGCTGCTATCATAAAAAACCCCCTCTGCTGCCATGAATTTGTGTTGCATAGCTCCCCCCCTTTGGCCAAATTGTCAAAATGGGGGAGAGGGGTGAGTTTTGATTTTTTTTCCAATTTTTCAAAAAAAACCAATTTTCCCAAAATTTGCATGAGGCTACGTGCCTCCTCCCATATTTTCCAATTTTTTGAAAATATTCAATAAAAATATTTAATTAATTTTTTAATATTTCTTGGAAAAATGTGCAAGTCAAAGTTTGACTTTGACCCTGCTGCTACTGACTTAGCCCAAAAATGTTGCCTGGTGAGACAGATTCAGAATCTAACATAGGGAACATCGTTGGAAAGGTCTCAACAAGCCCATCGGGAATATGTCATCACCAACTTGAGATAATTCCACCTCAGCCCTCAAATTGAGCTCGGAAAAGTGGTCATTTAAAGCCTTTGACTTGTTGGTGGGCCCACATGACATCCAATCTTACAAAAGGTGCCAAATCGCCATACGATATCCAATCGAGGAAGATGAGGTACCATCGAAAAGGTATCGACGAGTAATTCGACAAGGTGAAAAAATATATATTTTTTGGGGGTCATTGATGACTGTATTAGCTATTATGAAACCCTTCCATGCGAGCTGGCGGACCCCCTTTTGCCCAAAATCATTGACCAACTTGTGACATCTCTAACCGGGCCATATGAGGTCGAAATGAGGCAAATGAGACATTGTTGGAAAGGGGTCTAAGTCTATCACAGCATGGGATCACTAAATATCTGATTTATAACTCTTTACCCACCAATTTTAAATCATGAAGAATTGCAACCAATTTGGTGTCTAGAAGTGGTCATGAACTTGCGAAAGTTCATTCTTACCAACCGGGGGTCGAAACCAAGCACGCGATATACCATTGGAAAGGTTTCACACTGCCCTACACCATGTCTAGGTTTGATTTCCTTTTTGAGTTGATAATCTGNTTGCGTCCCTCATATGGGGTCATAGAGACTCAGAATCAGGCTCATGATAGTCCATTGAAAATATTTTCCTGATGTCTACCACATGGTAGTGTTGTATTCCCTGAAATATGACCAAATTTCATCTTATTATTTTCATAAGGACCCCATCCCCAAGGGACCAACCTAGTGATGGGAAAAGGGGATCAACGTTGAAATTCTTGTAAAGTGTGTGTTTAGATCATGAAACCTAAACCAAACAGCTTTGACATGAGGAAGAAATGTCATGGGAAGGTCCACTAATCCTTGAAGGAAACCAACTGATACTCTTTCAAGGGCAAAGGCCATAGTGACTATGACCCCCGCCACTATCTTTGATTGGAACCATAGCACCAAGGGGCATTTATGGAGAAGTAACTGTGTAAAACACCATGTTGAGCCCAGAGAAAATTTTTTGTCAACATTCTTGGCGCTGGAGGGGAAATTTCTTCGAAAGCATGTCAAACAATGGGATCACCCACATGAAAGGCAGGAATACTCGGTGGAAATTCATACTTTCAAAGTGATCAATGTGGGTGAGGGGGGAATTCAACTGTAGTATAAGGACCATTTTTCACATTAGGGATAACTAAAGAATGAAAGTGGTGCAGTAAATATATACAACATAATTTATACTGAGATTCACATAAGATAGAAGAATGGGAATAATGACCTGGGTTTTGTTGAGCAATGTGGCCCAAGTGACACGGGTCCCTCACCCGGATTATGGCTTAACTGTGAGAATCGAGGCTTAAGGTGAACCTTGTCTCAACACAAAGTCTCATGCATACCTTCAATTCTTGACACACAAACAAGCAAACAAGAATTTTTGAAATCAACGACCCACCGAAGGAAAACTAACAAGCAAACCAGTCAAACAAGGGAATAAAGAAATATAAAAAACCTGTGGCAATAGGTGTTGAAATATCAAGTGATCATAAGTGATGGAACTTTGTAGGAAAACAACCATTGCTTGGAGAAATCAGATTGTAAGTGGTTAGGTAAAGTGCAGTTGCAATCACATAGCTATGTAAGCCATCATGCCATCATGGTTTTCAGCTTCACCAAAGAATGATATGCTACCTCCTTAGAATTTCCCTACTGACTTTGATGAAATAACAACCAGGTTTACTCCCATTTAAGATGACTTTAAGAAAGAGTTTCCCAAAATGTCAAGTATGATAAAAGGGATTCTAGGAATCCAGTCTTTTCAAGCAACCACCCAATAATAAGGACAATATCCTTCGTATTGAACACTAGAAAAACCCAAAAAGAAGGCAACCTACAACTTTAAAATGAAAAAGACCAACCCGTGGAAAAATCAAAGAAGGGATTATACTCCAAAATCGGAACCAAACAAACAAAGACGCAATAGTTGAAACCAAGGGAAAATATACAAGCATGAAAAGGTAACAACAAATACATACAAGAAAGAGAATCGATAACATTGAATAGATACAAATAGAAAAGAACAAATGGTGCCTTATGCACAAGATGAAGAGGCCTCTCAAGAGTAAAAGAACTTTAGCTGACGACCATTCAAAGGGAATTGAAGTGATTCACCATCCAAGGTTTTTAATCTGAAAGCATTTGTCCCTAAGACCCCATAGCTTGTGTAAGGACCCAACCACAAAGAATCAAACTTGTGATGTTTGGATGGGGCCTTATGTGCTTTATCCCATAATAAGACATCATCTCCTACTTTGTAATTTACCATTGTGGCTCTTTTATCGAAGGAATGTTTAACAATGTCTTGCTTCTTTTGGAGGTGTTGGAATGCATCCTTTCTTACCTCTTCTAATTCGAGGAGTGTGTCTAAATGATGTTGTAACGGTTGGAAATCATCTTCTACCTCAGCAATAGCCAACCTCAAGGCTAGAAATTGTAAGTGAATAGGCAGGAAAACAGGAGCGCCATACACCAGAGTGTAAGGACTTTGACCCGTTGTTGTCTTTGGAGTTATACGATCAACCCATAAAGCAAAGTTTAACTTTGTGTGCCAATCACGCTTGTTATCCTTGACTGTCCTCTTAAGGATCCGAATCAGATTTTTATTCATTGACTCGGCCAAACCATTACCTTGGGGGTAATAGGTGGAAGATGAAAAAATTTGGATGCCATATGTAACACCAAGGTGTAACATGACATCAGACATGAAAGCTGATCCATTATCAATTAATATCTTGGCAGGGGTTCCAAAATAGGATAAAATGTTACATTCAAAGAATTCTACCACCTATTGACTCATAGCATTCCTAAGAGCGATTGCTTCAGCCCACTTTGTAAAGTAGTCTGTGGTTGTTAAGATGAATACATGACCAACGCTGGAAGGCAATGAAATTGGCCCAATAAAGTCCATGACCCATCTTGCGAAAGGGACTTGGACTTCAATAGGCCTAAGAGGTAAGGCAGCTAACTTTTGCTTCCCAGTGAAGCATTGGCAAGCTTCACATTTTTGAACAAGTAAATGGGCATCTTTGTGGAGTGAAGGCCAAAAGTAACCTGCATGTAGAACTTTTGCTGCAGTGTTTTTGGCTGAAAAGTGACCTCCACAAACCCTAGAATGCCATTGTTCAAGCACCATTTGGGCTTGATCAAGAGTCAAGCATCGTGAAAAAATCCCATCAAGGTTTCTTTGGTAAAGGATTTGGCCTTGTAAAACATAATGGGCAACTTGTAAATGAAGTGTTCATTTGGATTTAGTATCCATGTCCGGTGGGCACACACCATTGATAAGGAAATATACAATAGGTCTGTACCATGGTTGTGAGGCTAACTCAATTTCATTAACCAATTCTTCGAAAGCAATCAAGTCATCTACTTGAGGGGGTTCATCTATGACCGAGGGATGGGATTGAATTAGCAATCCAGCCAACCCTATCCCCCTAATGGTTTTCATCGGCTTAATTTCCAATTCATACTCTTGCATGCACATGATCCATTTGGACCACTTACTATGCAATTCGGTTTGATTCAAAGCAGTGACTAAGAGAGAGGTAGGCACAAAAACTTGAACTTTATGGCCTTGGATGTAATGTCGAAATTATTCCAAGGATTTATACAAGGAATAACCATGTTTCTCCAGTGTAGAATAATTCAGTTGGTGTGGTTTCAAATTTTGGCTCACGAAGGCGATTGGCCTAAGATTTTCCTCATGATCCTTTTGCAACAAGATTGCAGAAATTGTCTCCTCTGATGAATTAGTGTACATGAAAAAGTCTTTAGAGGGATCAGGACTGACTAATAGAGGGGAAAAATCAATGGCTTGCTTAATGGATTCAAAAGCCTGACGGGTAGGGGGGTCCCATTTGAACTGAATGTCTTTCTTCATAAGCTGATTTAGAGGTTTAACTACTTGAGAAAAATCAGGAATGAAGCGTCTCAGGAAGTTTATCTTTCCAAAGAAAGATTGCATTTCCTTTTTATTGGTAGGTAAGGGAAGCTTTTTGATTGCTACCACTCTCCCAGGATTAACTTTGACACCTTCTCGAGAGACGATGTGACCCAAAATGTTTCCCTCCATAACACCAAAAATGGTATTCTTAGGATTTAAAGATATGCCAAACCTATGACATCTAAGGAGAACCGGCCTAAGGTGATCAAAATGACTACTCCGTTATTTGGAAAAGACCGTGAGGTCGTCGAAGTAAACAACAATGATCTTACCCAATAATCCTTTGAAAGAAATGGCCATGGCATGTTGAAAGGTGTTCCCATCATTAATCAATCCAAAAGGCATCTTGTTATATGCATATGTGCCCCAACAAGTGGTGAAGGTGGTTTTATGACTATCAGAAGGATTGAGGGTTATCTGATTGTAACCTGAGAAACTGTCTAAAAGGGACATCATTTGAGACCTGGAGACTTGTTGGAGAATCTCTTCCATAGGTGGGACAGGGTAGTTTTCTTTTAGGGACACTCTATTCAAATGTCGAAAGTCGACACACAAATGAATATCGTCAGTTTTCTTCCTAACGAGAACCAAATTAGATACCCATTGTGAGTAACAGACATGGTAAATGATCCCAGATGCTTCCATCTTGTCCAATTCATCTTTAATTTTTTGTTCCAAAGCAGGGTTGGTTTTTCTCTGTCTATGTCTGTAAGGTTTCGAATAAGGGATTATGGGTATGGCATGGACTATCTCCTGCATATCGAAAACCTTGAGGTCTTGATAGGACCAAGAGAAAACATCCTTGAACTCTATCAAGAGTTCCATGAATCGAGCGACCTCAGAAGGGGAACACTGTGCACCTATATAGACCAATTTTGGATCTTTCTCAGTTCCCAGGTTAATCGGTATGGCTTCTCGCACCTTCCTAACAGATTCACTATCAATACTAGGCACAAAAGTAGTGGCATCATTGTAATCAAACATGGATTCCAATACTGACAAACTAGGGGGGATATTATTTGTCTTTAATTGGATTATATTCCCTGTTTCCTCTTCCAACTCATGGTTGATATCGAAATCTTCGAATTCCTCCTTGTTTTGAAGGAATCTACAGATTTGTTCATCAGTGTCAAAAACTTGCCAAGAATCGACATTCTCAGGTAATGTAGGTCTATGTAAAATTTAGAATTTTATATCTTCAATAGACCTTACGAAATCTGAGGTGAAACAAGGAACAACCAAGGCCAAAGTATCAGCTACATGGTTTGTGGCCCTAGTCATGGCTTGAATGTTGAAAGATAAGAACTTCTCAATAAGTTCCTTAGCCCTTCGGTGGTATTGTTTGAGGCGTGGGTTGTGAACTTTATATTTACCTCTAATTTGATTCACAACCAATTCAGAATCCCCACTCACCAATAAATGGTGTGTTCCTAAGCCTAAGGCCTTTTGGAGGCCTTGAACTAAGGCTTCATATTCAACCATATTATTAGTGTTAGGGAATTCTAACCGAAAAGAGAAAGGGATTGTGTTTCCCTTGGAATCACACAAAAGGACCCCAACCCTAGATCCATTCTTGTATTTAGCACTGTCAAAATCCATACTCCACACCATTTCTTCCAACTTGGAAGGAGGGACATGTGCATCTTCCTCAGATAACACAGTATATGTACCCATACCTGTATCTTGAAAAGACACATGTTTCGTATTATAGGAAGCAGGTACAACCTTCTCTCGGTACTTTGGTTCCCTCCTAATGACTACTTCAACACCCTTATGAGGAAAGGTGAAGTGGGTCCCCTCCATGAAGTAACGACCCTTTTTTACTTTGGTAGACCACTCCCTCCCTAAAAGCATGTCATATTCTTCATGTATATCTGCTACGATCACGTTTATGAGCATGCTCACCTATGGAGCTTGGTCGTAAGTAATAGATAAGTCTTTAGTGTAACCGATGGTTTCTACAGTCCTAGAATCCAAAGCTAATAGGTCTTTACATGGGCCTGTGCATTCAAGACCCAGTCTTCTCATGACTCACAGAGGCATGACATTGTGCCTCGCTCATGTGTCAGCGACACAGTTATGGAGCACAAAATCAAAAATCAAAACTGATATATAGAAAGGAGGAACCCTAGGGTCTAAATTAATAACATCATATGCTTTCCTAGGTTGAGAAGTGGACTCTTTGGAAAGAGGAAGTCTCTGTTCCATTCGTGGACTAAGGGGTGCTTTTAAACACGTGAAAGGTTTTCAAACTGAGTGGGTGTTCTAAGAGCATTTAATAATGTCATGTGGGTGGGAACCTTCTCTAGATATTTAACATCGTTGTAAGGCATCGGTGTTAGGAAACAAAGCGATGGATTATTAGGCAAGTTTACCTTGTTTGGGGTCCAGGGAACCCTGTTCCTTGTAGGGGAAGGCAATATACCATTCACAGGAAGTTTTCCCTTTTCATTGTCCTTGGGGTCTCTTTTGGCCTCTTCCACCCCTTATGGAGTGGTTTTAGGGGCCTAACTCCTAGTTTCTACAACAAATCTTCCAAAAGAAAGAAGATCTCCATCATAGGGAATAGAGTCTTCCATGTTAACTTGGTCATTTTGGGAAGTGGAAGCAAGTTTGTTTTTTACTGGAGGTAGAGGTGCTTTTCCATTTTTAGACAATTCCACATGACATGTATACGAGTAACAATACTCAGGGTCATGGAAGTCTTGGAAAAAGTGACACCAATCCACTTCAGCAGCATGTTGCCTAGGAGGAGGAGAAGGAGGGAAAGGAGGTCTTGGCCTCAGAATAGCAAAAAAATGCATGTCATTCACCTTTCGATTAAGAGAAAGTATTTGGTTGTTCATGTTCATTAACAACTTGAGTGTTTCCGAACTTTCCCTTTCTTCAATCCTTGAAGTTTTGGCAGGTGGAGGTTCATACCGAGGACCCTCATTTCGAGGTACATCATTCCTAGGTCTCCCGTTAAAACGGGGCTGCGCTAAAGGTGAGGGAATCATATTGGATTCCTCCATGTTTCTTTCAATTTCGAGGGCACTAGTCTTGGCCACATCTAAAGTTTGTGTTGATTTATCTTTTAATATATATTTTACATTCAGATTCATAGCGGTCATGTAATAATGGAACAAATTGTTCCCATATGGTTGGGAAGTGGTTGGGATCCTATTCAAGGTCGAGGTAAAGTGTTGATTAAAATTCCGTATTTGCTCACCCTCATGGATGGAGATGGTTGTGAAATCCCTGAGCAAGGAAGCCACATCATCCGCCCCTTGGAAATGTTTCTTGAATTATTGGATCATAGTGTCCCAATCTGGGATACTAGCATTAGGAAGCAAGCGATCCCATTTCGTTGCTTCACCCTCAAAGGTTCTCACAAAAATTCTAATGATGACATCGGGAATTATTATGTCCATAAGCACTAATGCATCATAGAAGTTTTGCATATGTTCTTCAACACTCAAAGTACCAATGCCACTAAACTTGGGAAGCCTATTTGGGGCATCCGCAGGTATGTCATGAAGAGGTCTGGCCAACCTCAAAGGAGTGTCAGGTTGCCATGGCATTTCCATCGGGAAAACTATGGGGTGAACAACGACAGTTGTTGAAACGATGGGAGAAACAACCTAAGGATTAGTAACTGTTGTTGGATTAACTAAAGTTTGCTTTAGTAAGGGGCTTTGAATAGGAGAAGAGGAAGAGGGTGACTCAGTTCACACTGTAGAGGTAACAATTTTCCCTGGTTTCCCAGGTGTATGTGTCTCACTACTTTTTTTCTTTTGTGAACTTTGACTTCTTGTAACCCTGGGGGACACTGTTTCCCTAGTCTTAGGATACTTCCGCCCTGCCAGCTTGCAAGGGGCCAAGTAATTAC
Organism: Picea mariana; assembly: GCA_032191745.1. Taxonomy (NCBI): domain Eukaryota; kingdom Viridiplantae; phylum Streptophyta; class Pinopsida; order Pinales; family Pinaceae; genus Picea; species Picea mariana. The sequence goes on along the minus strand of JASDQU010308111.1, from coordinate 37,829 downwards.
TTTGAGTACAAGGGGTGTATCACTGACAATCCACTCTTTCTAACACAATGTAAAATAACCCAACTAAAAACTAAAAACAAATCTCTTCTTTTTGTTCTTCTCAAAGTGGAAGGTAAGCTATGACAGACTTATAACTTCTCACGTGAGTTCGAACAAGTAAAATTGAAGACCGACAAGGTAAAAGGAAATGAAAAATTGATGGTATTTATAACTCCCAGGTGCAATGGAAATTGCAAGGAAACTAAACTATAACAAGTACCAAAGAAAATTCCAAAGGGTCACTAAAAGACCTTGCCAAAAGTTTGTCAACAAGTAGGAAAAGGACCACAAATAATTTGGGTCCAATGTTCAATACAAGCTTGGGATACAAGCAAATCTAAAGAGGTTTGCAAGCTCCCCAATATGGTTGCTAGAAAAAGGTGGGTGTTATAAGCAAAATCTTTCTGTTGGGACAGATCCGACCTATCCGCCTATGAAGCTAATTACAGCCTTTTTAATAGCTCATCACTAGATAGAGACTACCCGCACCTCAAGTGGTCCTTCGCCTGAGGTGGTAAAGAAGGGGAAAAAGAAAGGTGAAAGACTTACAAGAAGTCTTTCTCAGGACCACCCACCCTAAGTGTTATCCTTCCTTAGCTTCCTGGATGGCCAAAATGGCCTGGGGGGTGAAACTTAGGGGCAGTGGGATGAAAATGAGCTCACTGAGTTTTAGGACAGTGAACTAAATAAAGAATACACCAAGTTGTTCACTTGCTTAAAGCAATGGAAACTATCCCAAAATGGGTCCCTGGGATAAACCGGTGTCCTGGGTAATTAACCAATGAATGCCTTGAGTAAAAGGGTGTGAAACAAGGGTGAAAAGAGGGATTAAAATCTATAGCCAAGTAATTTTAAATGGCTGTAAATTGCAAACAACAAGCTGTTCGAAGCTTTCAAGACAGGGAAACAAGCTCAGAAAGGCTTGATACCCCCCGGGGTGACCCGGGAAGTAATCCCAGAAGGTTGTAAAATCAAAAGTGGGTTGTAAAAGTGGATGAACAAACTTGTTACAAGCTGTTACAGCTATGATATAAGGGAAAGTATTCACAACTTCAATTTTGGTTCATGATTGAAAAGGTGGACTAACGAAAGGTTGAATTTAAAATTATTTTATTGGTCAATTTTTTGTTTTTATCACATGCCTTGGCCACCACACTGTTTTGAAGGTTATCCCGATCTAGCAAACACATCCCAGAACTGTGCCAACCAGTATAAGAAAAATAGTCCTAGTAGACCACGGTGGTTAGGTTGAAGAGTGCCCCGTGCAGTTCAGAGAAGCAGGGATTAGCCACTTCTCGTCACTAGTGCTTTCAGGATCTTAAAGTCGCTTGGATGTAAGAAGGATACCTGTGAAAAGGAAGAGGGTCAGGACCCCCCTAAAGAGGGTTTTTGTTGAGCTTACCCAATCAGAGTAGTATTCCAACCGAGCTAAGCTAATCAACTCCTTGACCGTGTGGTACTAAGGAAAGACCACTCGACTTATACTAACTAGACAACCTCTGAGGGGATCCTGATGAAGACTCCCTGGCTTTGACTCTTGATATCCTACAAAATTAAATTTCATAAAATGAAATACCAGGCCATCCATGTGGCGAAGTCGTGTCTTGCTTTCACAATCATGCCTCCTGGTTACTGAATTTGAAATCTATTTAAAAAATATATACATAAAACAAGTAAATAGATAGGTGACATATATGTCACAGCTAGATAATATGTATATGTAAATATCTAAATAATATAAGTTTTTGTTTTTAGTGTATGGGGCGGACCCCTGAATTGTTTTCAAGTTTTTTTTTTTTTTTGCGGCATTTTGTATGTATTTAGTTGGCTGATTTTGCATGGGCCCTTTAAGGGAAGCCACCTATAGATTGGTGAGAGAAAAGTGATACAATGAAAATATAGCAAGATTAGATAATTACAACATAACAATTACACCATTCAACCCAAAGGAATGGGTTGGGGCTCTTTGTGAACGACAAATCCGCCGTATGCATGAAAGCCCCAACTAACTCCTTGTATGGGGATTGAAAATTTAGTGTTTGAAATATAAAAGGTGTGATGGTTATCTACACAAGTATTAATCAGATTTTTCACATGAATTCACAAGTGAACCATTCAAACTGCCTACACAAATCAAACATATAAACATTGGTATGTGTATCAGAAATTTTTGGAGTGAGTGCAAGTGATAATTAAAGTGAATATGAGAGTGATTGGGTAGATTTACCGATCGAAATGTGTGTTTTTCTTCGCTGCCCCGCTGGCCCCTTTGCCTCAAACAGGTCTCTAGGTGGTCCCCAACCGCTTAAGAGAAGCAGAGTGGGTGATCAGTTGTATCCTTGCAGGCAAACAATGAAATTTTAGTATTTATGCATGGAAAAAGTGAAATAAACATAACAAAAATTTACACATAAGAATTATATAACAACCAACTAGGATGATTGTCCCGTGGGGAGAAATTGACCAAAATGATTGATTTTCCTATTTGGGACAGTAAGGTTAATGGTAAGAAAACATAACAGAAATATACATGAATGAAAAGATAAAGCAAACAAGTATGGACAACCAACTAAGAGGTCTATTTAAGGTTTCTCCTAAGGGGCCCTAGGACTCCCAACCACTAGCTAAGGCTGAAAACAATTGAATACTTCAGAAAATCTACACTAAAACACATTAAACAAATTAAACCAAGTTGTTAGAAGGTGAAAGAAAGCAAGTTAAACCTAGGGAAGCAACAACAAACACCTAGCTAACCAATCCTCTTGGAGATAGCTAACATAACAAGCATTTACCCCTACCCACCAACAAGTGACACATCCAACAACTAAAATTCAACAAGTATCACACACACAAAGAGTCTTGTAAATTTCAGCAGAGCTTTGTTACTATATTCATCCTCACATTTACAATGCCAACCCTCTTACTTATAAAGGAGAGGTGAAGGCTTAGGTTTAGGTCACAAGACACTTGTCACTTTTGGCAAAGTGACAAGTGGACCAACCCTAAAGTAATTTTGTCTTTTTAAAAAAAGTAACGTTATCCTAAAAGCATCTTATCCAAAAAGAATCTTATCCAAAAAGGGGATCAAATCAGATTTGACTTGACCCTTCAATTACATAGTAATACATGCCAAAAGTAAATCATGCGAGAGTTCATATTACAAAAAGTCATTTTTCATAAAATGACAAAGCTTGATATGCCACATCACCATTTTCCTTGGGATTTGTATCATCCCAAAGGCTCTTTCATTGCTATCATGTTTTGTAGCTATAGGTGAGGTGGTTTAGGACAATTCGCGACCATCTGTGGCTGCCGGATTCATCGAAATGAAGCCCCAAGGTGTGGGGAATTTGTTGAGCTGCTTAGGAGGGAAAGGGGCCCTTGGGCTTTGGTCATTTTAAGTAAGGAAATGCCCATTTTTCAGGAACTTTTTAGACCTAGTTACACCCCACCTTTGCTGCCTATAAGTTTCCCTGTGAGCTAGTCGAAGCATGGCTTCGATTTGGGCTTGTTTTGGTGAAGGGACCCCTTGGACCTAAATATTTGAGAGGCTCTTCCCCTGTACTAAACATCCACACAACTATTCTTTATTTTTCCCATGATGTATCTCTTTCTGCTATCTTTCCGCTGCCTTTCATTTGGCGCAAATTCGACTCTGGACGAGTAAGATATGGCCCCGGGAAGGTATGCGGATGGAGCCGGCCCGGAGACTAATCAGCGAAAAATTGGAAGTTGGGACACAATTTTGGGCTAGACATCAGAATTGATAGGATTTTACAAGCTTGCATACCTGTAGCTGAAATGGGTTTTTCTCATCTGGCCCAATTTGGCCTCGGAGGCCCCCAATTAGGCCTCTTTCTAGCGCATGCTTGTTGGGCCAAGAATGGGTTATTGTCGCTCCAGGACATGTCATTGAAACTTTGGGCTGAATTTGCTGAGGTGAATGTCATGGATGTACTCTATACTTCACCCCGGTCATTTCGACTATTCACGGGCGAAAATCCGCCTCTGTATGGCGAAG